>ML818899.1:81124-110150 GCA_009831015.1 Picea engelmannii | reverse complement strand
ATCTCCCTCTCTCATTCTTATCTGATGATAGCCACTATTCAAGTCTATCCTGGAAAAAAAAATTGCTCCACTTAAGCAATCCATCAAATCATCCATTATGGGTAAAGGGAATCTATACCTGATGGTGATCTTTTTGATGGCTCTAGAATCTGTGCACATTCTCCAACCTCCATCTTTCTTTGGAATCAACACAGTTGGTACTGTGCATGGACTCAAAATTTCTCTGACCAAAGCTTTATCCAGCAACTCTTGGACTTGATTATTGACCTCTTCATTCTCTTGAGGTGTCAACCTATATGTTGCTTTGTTTGGAAAACTTGCTCCTAGAATAATGTCAATAGGGTGATTGATACTCTTAATAGGTGGTAGGGAATGAGGTAATTCATCGACCACGATGTCAACAAAATTATCCAACAGTTCTTGAATCTCTACAGGAAGATCATCCACATAAGTACTTGTAAGGATGACTCTTGGCTTTATCACCACAACAAACTGTGTCTCCCATTCTTTCTTGAATTCATTCAAGAGTTCCCTCCCACTCATGATAAGTATGTTTGGGTTGGCCTCTTCCTTCACTTTCTTATCCTCCATGGGAAACAACATATGTGTACAACCATTCTTCTCAAGGGTGTGAGTATTTTTTCATCCATCATGTATGACATTTCTTTCATATTTCCATGATCTTCCCAACATAACATGACAAACGTCCATGGGTATGACATCACACATAATCATATCCTTATAACCTCCTATATTAAATTCAACATTGCATTGTTGACTTACCATGACTTGGTGTCCCTTCTGCAGCCACAATACCTTGTACGGGTTTGGATGTGTAGTTGTCTCCAGCTCCATCTTTTCCACCATTTCCATGGATACTAGATTGTCATTGCTCCCACTATCTATGGTTAGTTTGCATACCTTGTCTTTGGTCTTGCAAGTAGTCCTAAACAGACTATTCCTCTGAACTAGATCTTTTTCTTCTCTCTCTGGTTTTAAGAGAAATTTCCTCATCGTGAGGGATTTCCCATGTTCCCTTGCTTCTGCCTCAACATTCCTTTTTTGAGCTTTGGAAATGTGAGATTCTCCACCTCCTTATTTATTTTTCCTCTCAGGACATTCCCAAGACATATGCCATGTCTTTCCACAGGCATAACATTTCCCTTCTCCTCCTCTGCCTCTTCCTCTTCCTCGAGAAAAAGAGTTTCTTCCACCATACTTTCCACCTCTGGAACTTCCTCCTATTTCTGTATGACTATGATACTTTCCAACTTCGGGTTTGGGTTTTTTGAACTTTTCTTGGATAGTTCCTTTGCCTCTGCTTAGAATTTTTCCTCTGTTTCACTGGCTTTGTTTCCTGGCCAACTTCTTCTCTTCTTTCAGTTCTTCCTGATAAGCGTCTTCCATCATTCTCATTTTCATCATACTGACTTCCTCCTTAATTTCATATCTCATACCATTAATATACTTGACAACTTTTTCCTCATCGCTCTCTCTATGTCCTGCTCTGATGTTCAGCCTGTAAAACTCTTCAGTGTGTTCTTTCACTAAAAATCCCTTATGTCTCAAGTTCTGCAATACCCTAAACATATTGATCTAATATTCTTTGGGTATGAACTTAGCTTTCAATTTAGGTACCATCCTATCCCAATTTATTTTGTTTCTTACCTTTGTGCCTTCTGTCGGCTTGCAATTCATCCCACCATAGTGTTGCATGTCCCTTCAGTCTAATAACAACATGCTTCACCTTCTTTTCATCCTTGATTTATTCATAATCGAAGTACTTGTCTAAGGCCCTTATCTAATCTAGCAGCTCCTCAACATCCAAGTTTCCTTCATACATGAGGACTTCCATTTTTTCTCTAGCTCCCATTTTTACAACCACTTTCAACAAGTGTTCCTCTGCAACGTCTCTTTCTACAACTTCTTCAAATTTCATTTCTTCACTCTCATATTTGTTGATTTCACCAGCATCAGGTTATCTTCTCTGCGCTATGTCCATGGCATCCAATCTCGCACAAATTTTCCTCATTTCTTCTTCCATGGCTGGATTTTCTACAGGTTTTTCCCTATGTCTTCTTGGTGGCATGGTTCCAAACCTTCCTTCACACAGAGCTTAAATTCGGTCTCTATTACCACTTGATGCAGACCCCCACCACCTCCTCAGGACCACTTGACCTCCCGACCTAAGGATCATCCAATTCGGGAGATGGATCAGCTCGTAGGTTCCCACATAACCTTCAATTTAACTTCCACAGTCCTTCCCCCCTATTTTCGGGCCTAAATTACCTTTCATAGGCTTCAACAAGTCGAGAGTGAAGTTCGCGTGACCTTGGGCTTGAAACCGCGGGATAAACTCCTAGTCCCCGAAAGTTTCAGGACTTCGAGGGTTGTCACACTTTGGGAGTTCCCACAAATCAGAACCCCAAACCTCCTGAATGGTGGAGTGGTGGAGTGTCAAAACTTTGGCACAGATCGACGACTCACATCATCATGTAAATAAACGATGGTGATCACTTCAGAGACATGGACTTCGGAAGGTCTGCCTGCTCGAACACACAACTTCCCTTGGAGAGTCGAACCCCAAATGAGATCAGATGACTCTCGTTCCTTGTCAAGTCGATGACTGACGTGAATTCCAAAGGTTCAGGCTTTGGGAGTCCTGGCTCTTCCAAGTCACTATTCCTCCAGAGTGCTCAACCTACAGACTTCATGATATGATTCCATGTGTCCCCCGTCGATGGATGGCTAGTATTAGCTCTGCAATTCAGGACTCCAGATGCCCTACTTCCAAGGAAACTTTCACTCTTTTCCCCTGGAGTACTAGTTCTCCAGACCTCTGGATCTGCTACCACGTGTCCTTCCTCTGTTCGATGACTCATATCAAATTCGGGCTTCGGAGCTTCAGAGGGGTTGAACACTTCTTCCCTCTATTCTCCCAAAATTATAATCCTCTAGAGTCGGTGAGCTACTGAAGCGTGTCCTTAGGAATGGACGGCCACAATCTACTCCTCCCTTCAGGACTTCGGGGATCCCGATTCCTCCTCTCTCTAAACCTCTTGAATGCATGAAGTTCGAAGGACTTCAAGGGTTATCCCCCCATACAACTCTTCTAGATATGACAGTTGTCGAGTCTCCTATGAATTCCCGAATGGATAATGACCCTAGATATTCGATCCTCGACTTCTCCCGATGCACGAAGTATTGATTACTTACAGGAATAAATCTCACGCTACCCCTCCATATCAGATGGTGATGAATGATCCTGGATCCTCCTGAATTGATCTCGTCCGTTCACCTTTTAAATAATAAAAATCCTTCTCTTTCAAGGGACTTTGGTCTCTAATCCTCGTAAGCTTAACCACATGATATAAATAGAATCTCTGGCACCCTCTGTCACTTTGAATCTTTTGACTTAGAAATTTTCTAAGTTCCTCCTGCGGAACTCTTGTGCTCGCTATCTCTTCTGATTTTTGTTCCTCCAAGGTTTATAGACATCGAGCACACTCCTTGCATCCCTGGAACTTCCAATAATTTTCAGATTTAGATATTTTTGAGAAAATCTCCTCATGCACTTATTGTGCTCGTCCCCTCTGAGGCTTCTTCAACACTTCCTCTAAGTGTTGGCCCAACACACTCCTTGCGTGGGTCTTCTCTTAACTCTACTCTCCTCTGAGAAATAGTGCATTCCTTGCACTTCAACTGTAAATTCATGTTATATCTTCTAAGCTTTTGAGTCTATCTTGGCTCATCCTACGCACTCCTTGTGAGCACTATGCACTCCTTGCACCAAGAATCTTAGAAGAGAAACAATTGAAACTTACTGGAACATCAAATATTTTTACACTTAACCATGAAAATAATATCCATGCATAAAATATACATAAACAAATAAAACAAAGAGAGCATCAAGAAACATCACATGTACTTAAATAATTCAAATGAACACAACACCATACATTTTGAATCAAACCTCTATGCTTGTATTCATTCAGTAAAATATGCACATGGACTCATACAACTCTTTGCAACACTTCATAAGCTTCAACATCTCTTTCAGCAGCAATAACAATAACATTCGACATCCTCATTTGGGAATAAAATACATATATTCATACATTGAGGGGCTTCTCGAGCCTTCCTACCGACTACTTTAATGCTATCCTATCAGAATTAAAAGGCCTATCTGCTAAGGCCTTATGACAATAAATGGCCATTACAATCAGACCCGAGCTAATGCTCAACATATGCACAATCTTATTTGATAATTAAGGTGATTACAACTTCAACGGCCTTAGGTGATGGTTCTTGTCTCAAAACATTAAAATATCTTTAATACAATATTTCTAAAACATCAAAATGACGCACCCTACTTGGTATCAAAATTGATTAGAAATTTGCGTGATGGGGTTGTTTTGTCCTCCACTTGGCCTCTTTAAGTGTTGGTGGTGATGCTCTTGCATCAAGTTGCATTCCTTGAATGAGAACTATGTCAAGTATTGTATCTTATTCTACTTTCCTTCTTAGGGCTCTCCTCTTTTACTTTGTACCAATTCCCCTTATGTTCCTTGAGATTAAGTTTCATATTAAGGGGTTAAGATTGATTTTTTTGCAAAGTACTCATATCAAATGACAATAAGGACATGCAAAAATGATGGACTATTACTCCCCATGGGGGAAAAAGTTTGAATATCTAAGGGATGTCCCTTGGAAACTCTATTTGGAATTTTTCATTGTCTTGAGAGAGAGAAAGGGGCCTTTAATTTCCCCTTTAGAAATCCTTCAACTATTTTTGGTATTCATTAGGGACATTGGATTGAATTTCCTCTTGAAGAACTTTTTCTACATTCATTTTTTGCTTGGTGAGTGAGAATGCCCCATGCTTCAATGAGTATATTTGTTTCTTGTTTTGATGGGGTTGGGCAGATCTAGGGTCTTGATTTTTTAGGAATACATTTGTATCGGGAGGGTGAGTGAGTAATGATAGGGGATCAACCTTGAATGTTAGGACATTGAGAGAAGGGAGGTTTATAATTTTCAATGACCTCCCCTTCCTCTTGGTCAAGTCCCAAGCATTAAGGAGGTGAGGAGAATAAACATGGGAAATGATAATAGAGGATTTTAGGTGGTGAGGGTTAGGGTCTATGTTAGGGTTTTCTCTTGAGCTAGCAAATCTTGAGGCTCAAACAAATATCCATGCTTATTAGGTATCTACACTCTTGTTGTGGTAGTGGTGTGGGAGGTCTACATTGATTATCAAGACTTTTTTATTAATCATTAAGAAGTTTACAAAAATTATGTATGAACTAACTTGTCTAGAGACACATTCTAAATCAAAGAGACTTAGTATTAATTCATACATTTTGTAACATCGATTTTGTTAATTTTTTACAAAATTGCAAACATGAAAAACATTCTTGCAAAGGAAAATCATAAATAAAGGTGAGTGTGCATGAGTGCACATCCAATTTTTCATTTATGGTCCATGCTTTCCTTGAAATGCCATGGAGAAAATATATATGCATACATATTTATTTTTTCTGAAGTAGGAAAAAGTCTATGATACTCAAGGATATCGACCTAGTATCATCCTTATATCTTCGTCGATGTGCAACTTCATCATTATGTAGAAAACAAACTTGGCCACCTATAATAACTTGCTAGTGGTTTGTAAAGGGGAAAACTTCTACTCCTTCTAAATTCCTCTGGGTCTTGGGTTCTTAACCTATTTCCTCGCATCTGAGGAAGATGAGTTCTTAGCCACATAGAGGCAGTTTAAGGTTTTACTCAAGGACCCTCTACACATCTATTTTACTTCATATAGTGAAATTTTAGTTTAATAATATTTTATTTTAAAGTTTTCTTCATTTTTATGATGCATTTTCTCATATCATATCATTTATTTTTTACTAGGCCTTTTTTTTTCATTCATCCTTGTTTTCAACTTCACTCTTATTGATTATATGGATAAAATAAAGTTGGCTAATTAATGTGTCTTCTTCTACTTTCCTTATTAAGGATCTCCTCTTTTACTTTGTGCTAATTCCCCTTATCTTCCTTGAGATTAAGTTTCATATCGAGGGGTTTATATTGATGGTTTTGCGAAGTATTTATATCAAATGGAAATAAGGACATAGAAAAAGGATAGATTGTTACTCATAGGGAGGAGAGGAGTTTGGATATATAAGGGTTGTCCCTTGGAAAATCTGTTTGGTATTTTTTATTATCTTTAGAGAGAGGGGCCTTTAATTCCCCCCTTAGAAATCCTTCAACTTTGGTATTCATTAGTGATATTAGATTAAATTTCCTCTTGAAGTACTTTTTCAACATTCATCTTTTGATTGGTGAGTGACAATGCCCCATGTTTGGGTGAGCATATTTGTTTCTTGTTTGGATGGGGTTGGGAAAATATAGGTTCTTGATTTTTTAGGAATAAATTTGCAAGGGAGGGTGAGAGAGTAGTGATAGGGGTCAACCTTGAATGTTAAGACATTGAGAGAAGGGAGGTTTACATTTTTTAATGATCTCCCTTCCTCTTGGTCAAGTCCTAGGCATTGGGGGTTGAGGAGAATCAACATGGGAAATGGAAATAGAGGAGTTTAGGTAGTGAGGGTTAGGGTCTATGTTAGGATTTTATTGATCTAGAAAAGGTTAAGGCTCAAACAAATATCCATTATTATTAGGTATCTACACTCCCATTGTGGTGGTGGCATGGGAGGTGGAAGGTCTACATTGATCATTGGGACTTTTGTATTAATCATTGAGAATTTTATGTCGTCTGTGTATGAACTAAATCATCTAGATACATGCTCTAAATCAAAGGGACTTAGTATTAATCATATAATTTTTGTAACATTAATTTTGTTAATTCTTTGCAAAATGTCAAACATAAAAATGCACTTGCCTGTATACAAAAATCACAAACAAAGGGGAGTTCATCTTATTTTTCATATATGGTCAATGCTTTCCTATGCCATGGA
The DNA here is from genome assembly GCA_009831015.1 of Picea engelmannii. Taxonomy (NCBI): domain Eukaryota; kingdom Viridiplantae; phylum Streptophyta; class Pinopsida; order Pinales; family Pinaceae; genus Picea; species Picea engelmannii. Next base: position 103,170 of record ML818899.1, on the reverse strand, counting down.
AATTATCTCTCTACATCCATGTTCTAGCAAGATTTGCCTCACCTTATGCAAATTTTCTCATAAGGCCTTTTTCCATTTCCCTATGCAGACTTGAAGTCCCTTTTTGCAAATCCTAGAGATAAAAACAATATTTTTCCACATATACACGCACTAACAACTATACAACATGTGTATACACAGGTTGCACCACTACAACCCACGTACATCAGGTTTTGGGCCCAAAATTAAAAAATAGTGTCGGGTTTCCATGTCACGTCATGGGATCCATGATCCTTGATCTTCCATACATTGGAAACATTCTGACTCGGCCCTTTAGTTCCACTTCGAGACTATAAATGGGCCATATCTGAGCTATGGAAAAGAGGAGAAGAATTCAACTTTGAGAGAAAAATTACTCTGGAGAAATTATTCACTTCATATTGAGTCTGCATCCCTTTGTCCTTTTAAGTTTGAACACATTGTTTAGCCCCCAAGCTCTTCCCTACTTGATTGAGAACCTCATTGTCTCTCTTATATGAGCTTGCTTTTGGTGGAGGATTGAAGTGGTGGAGGCCTAGCTGGAAGGGACTTGGCTTCTCGGTTCTGAACCACGCCGACACGGAAGTTTGTAATTCATTCTCTTCTACTGATTACGTTTTAATAGAAATACTCTTTTCTCATCCAATTAATATCTTGAAAATATTTGAATTGTTATTCCATGGTCATATTGGTTATGAATGTTGATGGATTATGCTGTTGAATGTGATAAATTTATATATTATCACCATATGCTTGTGTTTCTTTGTTTTTTAGGACAAGTTGCAAGTGTATTGATTTGAATCAAGTGCTCAACGGTGGACTTCATCAAACGTCTGGACGAGGTAGGATCTTTACCTTTTCTCATTAGCATATTTTCTTATATAGCATATATGAGATTAGAGTTGATTTTTGCAGTCATTTCCATATGTTGTGGTTTACCCCTAGCCATAGAGAGATTTTCCTTGTAACAGAATTGGCGACCATACTGGGGATTGAATCTTCTTTTCGGGGTTTGGAGTGTTTTTCTCCTTTGATTTCTCTCGTTTATATTTATTTTCTTGTCGTCTAATTGCTTGAAAGCCTCTGTTCATTTTGAGTCTGATTTTCTTAGGCTTATCCTTATCCTGGCAATGTTTTAACACATATATGTGGGTTTTTACCTGACAGTTGCGTACATAGGCGTGTTTTCCTTCTGCAAGAGGTGTATATACACGGTTTTCTCCTGAACAATCGCGTACATCATCCTTTTTTTCTTGGTTGTTGAGTTTGATTTTTGTTGGGTAAGTTTTGATGGTTGTTGAGTCTTCTTGGGTCTCTATTATGACTGTTAAGTGTCCGTTAAATGATAGGAAACCTTTATTTGGTTGAATTCTCGAGCGGTGCCTTTCTCATCATCCTTTTCATTGATTGTCCTTGCATACTGGGTTGGGTGTTTTCTTCTTGATATCCTACTTGTTTTGTCTATGTTCACATACAGTAGAATCTTTATATCAAGTTGTTGTTCAGTCCTTGCATTTTCATTATTTTATATTGAAAATACAAAAATATTAATCATTTTGCATTATTGGCATTTGATCTTTTGGGTCCTTATCATTGATCTTAGTACATGTATAGAAATATTGCATCTTATTTGGAATTGCAGAACTAAATTGAAAATTGCACTTTGAAAAGCTTATCATTTATTGGGAGTTGGAGTTAGGACTTTGCATTTTATTCATATTCATTTATTTTACTTGCTGAGTCATAACATCATTAGTTTCAATACCACACCTTTTTTGAGTAAGAAATGCCACTAAAAGCAACGCTGATAATTTAAAGTAGATTAGAAACGATTTTATTTTCTAGGTTGCACAATCTAGCTTAGGATTTAGAGCCTTGGAATAGGATTTTGTGAGTAAACTTCTCCAAGGCTATCAAATCAACATATGTGTCTGACTAAGGGAGTGGTGAAATCCATTGTATAATTGGTGATGTCAGGAGGCTCCGATTACAATGGATTTAAGCACAAGATCACGTGAGTTTGGTTAAGGGGATATCCCCCCAATACCTTCTTAGTGTCAGATATATTTCTAGGGATCTATTCGTATATGGGGATCTTGCTAGTACCTTTACCTCTATGAGAGGCGGTGCTTTCAAGGTTTCTAGCTTTGTTACCCTACCCATATGGTAGACCTAACTTACAACTATTCGCATGTGCATCATTTATACAATGGTTTCTTAGTTGCTTGACATAGGTACCACATAGGTTACTTGCAGGGGTTATTCTGCAAGTACCCTGGGTCAGATAAGGGTCGGACAACACACAACCTTTATGGAGGATTACCTCTCTGAGGGGATCTGACTAACTGGTTGTTAAGACCACGAGGGCCCTTATAATTGATTTTGATACCTCCAATCTTTTGCAGGGAGTCTCAGGCCCCTCTTGGGTGAGGCATACCTACTTTAGGGAGGGAGGCCCCTTTCAACCACTTTATCCTATTTGTGTGCATATTGGCCTTTTGTTTATTTTACTTCTGGTTTTCTCTTTGATTATTAGTTGACCTTAGGATTTGTATTTTGTATCTCGAGTCTTGAGTCATCGTGGATCCAGACTAGCTTCCCCACAGGTATCGTCGCTTGTTACAGTTACCACCACATTTTGAGTATTTTCCTTCTAAAAGGCGTAAAGTTATCAAACGTGGTACACACACATCCACTTACCAGATTGGTGATCATACAAGGATGAGTATTGAATTGAGTCAAAAAGATATTGGGAGTCCTTCAACTCCCATACCTACTATAGTTAACGGTACTCCTTTGACACCTTCAACCACAATGGTTGTAGTGCTGGAGGTTCCTATCATCACTCTTATCCATCCTATAGTGAATACTCAACCTATATCCATGAACCCTTTTGGGCCCCTTTATCACTCTCTGGGCTACAATATTCAGTCCATCCCTATGGCCTCTAGCCCTTTTTCTTATGGTATGCTGAATTTCACATCACAATTTTCATCCTCCATCCGGGTGTCCAGTCCGAAAACTAGTATTGGACTTGGGGGCATGGCTCCTCCACATAATCCATTTTCATTTGGTGGTGCTCATGTCCCACAAATGACTCCTATAGTTGGAGGCCTTCCTCCTATTAACCTCGGGTCTAATCCTGGTCCTAATGCTTCTAGATGGAGTAATCAACCTAGCAGACAAGTTGTTGCTTATGGTCCATCCTTTACACCCACCTCCTCTGTATTGATTCCAACCAACACATTTGGCATGCTAAATCCACCTTTATCCTCCGAATTCACACCTAGAGGAAGTCAGTTTCATACCTTGGAAAACCCCCAACCTGGAGCCACTCCATCTGGGGGCAGTTTTTAAAACCCTCATCATAACATTCCTACTCGAATGGTGCCCAACCAATCCCTCATGAATCAGTTTGGAGGAGGGTCTTAGAAACCCAGACAGGGCCATGGTGCTTACCAAAACCCTGGATGGGTTGTGATTCCCCAACAACAATATTTCCAGGGAGATTGGGGCCAAATGTCACAACCCCATCTCACTTTTCTGGCCACACTCAATCTTCCAGACTTTTCTAAGTTAATGAATGGCCCTATGTTTCATGATTATACATGGCCCCCCGTCCCCACCAAGCTTCCTTCATATATTCCAAAATTCAAAGGCAAGACTGGTGAGGATCCTGGTGATCACATCACTACTTTTCACCTATGGTGCTCTTCAAACTCCCTTAACGATGATTCTATTCATTTAATATTGTTTCAATGCACCCTCACAGGGGTCGTCGGGAAATGGTATATTGAGCTACTAAGGGGGACATACAAAACTTTTAATCATATGGTTTTAGTCTTCCTCAACGACTTCCAATTTTCAGTTCATTACGATTGTTAGTCTCTAATTTTGTTCTTGATTTAGTGAGTATCCCTAATCCTAAATCCTCCCTGCTTATACTTTGTTCCTTGATTTTTACACTTTAACCCTTGTTTGTTTTACTTTGGATTTTAAGCATTTTTTAATAAATTTCTTAAGTTTGAAGGTTTGAGACATGGTTTAATGAGCTTTGTCACATCATTTGCTTATTTGAATCCTCAAAATTCAAATTACTGCCAAATCATCAATAGCGCTATGGGAATAACGTTATTCTTGCAGCGCTAAAGTAATCATGTTGTGAGATGTGCCAATGATCCAAATCTTGTCATGATCACATAAATCGTCAACGAATAGACCTACATGTACTCCACAATACTACTCCAATCGATGATACAATTTGAACTGTTGTATGAATGAGATCACCCTGTACCTACAAGGACTTGTATCAAATGAGTTCAATTTACAATATAATTATATGATAATTCCTTTGGATTATGTACGCATATATCCATTTAAAGAAGTCGTTATATATTAACAGTTGTAGATTTTAATTTTCCTAAATTCCAACAAGTGTCGAGTTTCAACATTGTATTATTGACATGGCACCGAAGAAAAGTGGGAAAATTATTAGGTTGGAACCTCAAGGTACTGAGTTGCTTGAAGCATACCCATAGATGGCACAAAGGTTCAAGGACGCTGGCTGGTTCGATTTCTTTACCACTTTCAAAGGGCATGATGAAAAACTTGCAGATTAGCAATTGGAGGAGAACGATGGTGGAAAAAGGAGCACATAGTCAAGGAGTTTGTCAACCAATTCTTGCTTCCAGATAAGTAAAACCTAGATTGGAAAAAGGAAGAACCTCACAGCTGGATTAGACAAGAGTGGCATACCACCCTAATCATAATTCACAGAAACCCTGGAATTGGCTGATTCAATCCTTAAATATTGATCCACAACCAAGCAAACAAAGAAAGGGCAAAGGGAAGAAGGAAGCCACACAGAAAAAGAGTATCACAGTTAATGATTTTTCTATCAAAGAATAAGTATTTCCAACTAAGGTGACAAGGACTAGCAAGAGAAAGAAGCAGACTCAGCACATTCCTGATGATACCCCTGTAGATGACATTCAGGAAGAAGCCATGATCAACAGAGGTAAGAGACCCAAACAGGAAGCATAGATCGAAAAATTTGCTGATGCAAACATAAAATTGGAAGATGATTCAGATGAAGATTATAATGTTAAAACCACAGTCAAACATAAATCACTAGCAACTAGTAAGAAAGGTGTTGCAGTCAAAAAGCAAAAGAAGAAATCTGCATCTGTGTCTCAAAACCCTAGGAGAAATTCTACTAGAGTTGCCAACAAATAAAGGCTAAGGTCCAAAGCTATGTTTGACCCATCAATCAAAGAGGAAAATTTCATAGTCATAGAAGACCATTCTAAGGACACTAAAGTAGGTGTCAAAGAAAAAGTAGAAAGGCTTCCATTACATAGGAAAACAAAAGAAGACAAAAACTTGGGGAAGATACAAAGAAAAGGAAAATAAGTTGCTCAGTATTCTACAAGACCTATAACAAGAGCAACCACCAGATCATCAAAATCTAAAGCAGTGTTTTCTGATGACAAAGGCTATTATTCTTCAAAACCAGAAAAGATCATACTTTGTTTTTTACTTGTTATAGTCTTTATCTTCAAGAGAGGTTACAGAATAGCTAGAGATGAATTTGTTGAAACAAAAAACGTTTTTTGTTGGCAACATGCCCCTTCACAAAAAACTCTCTCAATTTTTACATATCAAACACATTTTAAGAGATTCGAATTTATCTTTGAGGCCTATTTTCTGAGAAAGCTACAGGAAATACTCTGTTTTTTACCTGTTTTAGTCTTTATCTTAAAGAGAGGTTTTAGAACTGCTGGAGATGAATTTGTTGAAACCAAAAGAGGTTTTTGTTGGGAACATTCCCCTTCACAAAACCTCTCTTGGGTTTTACACATCTATCACATTTTAAGATATTTGAATTTATCTTTGAGGCCTATTTTTCTGCGATTTCATAATAAATAATTTCCTGTTTTAGTCAGTAATTTTGGGAGAGGTTGCAGAACAACTGGTGATTTATTTTTAGAAAAAAAAAGAGGTTTTTGTTGGGAACTAATCCCTTCACAAAAAAATCTCTCGGTTTTTACACATATATCATCATTTGAGAGATACAAAGATATTTTTGGACCCTATTTTTCAGGAATTTGTCAGATTTATTTTCCTAAAAAATCTCATAGACAACAGTTGACAAGCCACCTCATCAATTTGAATTGGAGATCAGATTGAATATTCTCCTTGATTATTGGAAACAAGAAACTAAATATAGATGAGGAGGTTTTCAAATCCATTTCTTTTGGATCTTGATAATTATGTATTGTTTCTATATAAACTCTGTAGAAGGAGAAGTTAGAGGTGGAAAAATTGGAGATCCAGGAGACCTGTTTTGAAACTCCTCGTAAGACATTCCCGTTCTATTTGACACTTAATAGAAAAGGAATATGGATGGTTAGACTCTTTTTTCTACTATGCTCTTTTATCTTCATGCTTGAGCTCATTATTCAAACTGTGATGCATTTGTTTTCTTGATTATCAATTAATACAATAAAGAATTAGTTGTGGTGATTATTTTCAAGTTTTGATTTCAAACCGATGTTCTTGTTTCTTAATGATATTTTGAGATAAGAATTTATGTGAAGTTGACCAATTGAAAAATTTATTTTCTCTTTTCCTTATTGGTCTAATCCATCTATGTGACTACCTTTTAACCAGTTAATGGGATATCTTATGTTCTTATTCTAAATTTCTTGTTTATTTTAAAACCTTGAATCAGTTTTCAACCACCTTATTCAAAATCAAACAATAAAAATCCTCAAAATACTCTTGCAATAATCTGATGATGCCCTATATTTCCCTCTCATAGTCAAGTGCAACTTTAGGCACTAACATCTTTTGGCGTTGTTGTTGGGGACGTAGACATGAAGTATTTATCCCTGGGAGAATGACAACGATCTATTCTAGCTCTTGATGGTGAACATGAGTTGGATACTTTTTTGACTGTATCATTCACTTGGCAACTCCATGAAGGAAGAATACATTGACAACTCCACTGATCCAAGATGTCAAAGGCTATGGAAGCCATTTTGGCTCGTAGGTTTTCTCTATTTGATTTCTTCGGTATTCCTAGTTTTCCAAATGTTGTGCCTACTATGCATGAATGGGGAGACTACCTTCCGAGGTTCAGAGGAGATGATCACGATCATCCTGCACAACACTTGATTGATTTTCATCAATACATGGACCAACTTGATATTCAACATGAAGATGCATTGATGAAATTTTTTATGTACTCTTTGGAGGGTGATGCACGTGTCTAGTACAGATCTCTTCCTGCTTCCAACATTTCTTCTTTAAGATAATTTCATGCTGCATTTAATGAACAATGTAAAAGGTATTTTCCAGTTGAGCTTCTTCTGGTAGATTGTTGTGAGCAATGTAAATCGGGATATTATTCTCAAGAAATTGATTCCTCTAGTAGTACAGATGAAGAGGATGATTACCTCAAGGAAGAGGACGAATATTCATTATCAGTCATATCTTCTTCTAAATCTATCATACAACAATAATATTTTCAGCATTCTGATCTTGAAATTCATAAAAATGATACTTTAGATGCATTTGGTATCAATATGAATGTTTCTAATAGTAGTGACTATGATACAAATGTTGTTCCTAATCTGTTTGAAGATCAGTTGTTGATTGAACAAATTCTTGTTGAAGACCATACTGTAGATGAGAAAGAAAAACCAGCAGTTGCAAATGTATTTGATGTTGTTTCATATGCATCTTATGGTCCAAATTCTTATGATGATCAAGCAACATATATATGCTCATTTTTTCAATATGATTGTGAAGTAGAGGTCCTTGGTTTCCAGAGTTCACAAAAATTTTCAAATCAGCCTTTATTTGATGAGTATGATGATGATCTTGAAGACCTGGATCCAGATGTTGATGATATGACAAATTCTAACCAACAAATTCATGAAGGCATTCAATCCATCATCCATGAAGAGTCGGAGCTGATGTATGATAGTTATGCATCTGAAGGCAGCGTGGAAGATGAGGTTCAACCTCTTGATTCTCATGATGATGATTTTGTTTTGAACAATGTTATCCAAGAAGAATATGAGCAAGTTCTAGATGCGTTTGATAAAACCAATGATCTTCAAATGAGTTATGTAGAAATCATACAGCAAAAATATGGCTTCTTGTATCAGCTAGAGATGCAGTACCATTGGCAAGAACCTGTGGTTCTCTACATGGAGCTCGTGTTTACAAAGGTTCAAAATTTTGCAACATGTGGAATTAAAGAAAATTGCAGCTGTAAGTATGGGCTGCCCATTCATTTTTTGTTGCAAAAATATCAGTTTTTCTACATTTTCTTATTTACCTGCAAGGAAGAAGACCCTCTTGGAAGTGAAATCATTTCATGGTTGCATTGGAAATTCGCCTATACATGATCAACATGATTTCAGCAGGAAAGTAGAGTAGAATGGTTGAATAAGCTTGCATCTGAGCAATTTGTTTTTAGTATGCAAGAATAAGGACTCCATAGCCCAATGGAAAGACTACTTGTAGTTTTGTGGTTTTTATTTTTGATCTCAAATAAAGACTCCATATACCCAATGGACTTGTTTGTGTTGTAAATAAAGGATGACAGAGCAGGGAAATCATTGAATCAGAAGCAAGGTAAAGGCATTGGTCTAGAGTTCTTGAAGTTTTATCATTAAAACTTCACCCCCAGAAGGAGTCAGTGTTAGTCTCTAATTTTTTTCTTGATTTAGTGAGTATCCCTAATCCTAAATCCTCCCTTCTTATACTTTGTTCCTTGATTTTTATAATTTAACCCTTGTTTGTTTTACTTTGCATTTTAAGCATTTTTGAATAAATTTCTTAAGTTTGAAGGTTTGAGACATGGATTAATGAGCTTTGTCACATCATTTGCTTATTTGAATCTTGAAAATTCAAATTACTACCAAATCATCAATAGCACTACGGGAATAACGTTATTCCTGCAACGCTAAAGTAATCATGCTGTGAGATGCACCAATTATCCAAATCTTGTCATGATCACATAAATCGTGGACGAATAGACCTGCATGTACTCCACCATACCACTCCAATTGATGATACAGTTTGAATTGTTGTATGAACGAGATCACCCCGTACCTGCAAGGACCTGTATCAAATGAGTTCAATTTTCAATATAATTATATGATAATTCCTTTGGATTATGTGCACATATATCCATTTAAAGAAGTCGTTATATATTAACAATTGCAGATTTTAATTTTCCTGAATTCCAACAAGCATTGAGTTTCAGCACTGTATTATTGACATGGTGTCGAAGAAAAGTGGGAAAATTATTAGGTTGGAACCTGAGGGTACTGAGATGCTTGAAGCATACCCACAAATGGCACAAAGGTTCAAGGACGTTGGTTGGTTCGATTTATTTACCACTTTCAAAGGGCATGATGAACAACTTGCATATTGGCAATTGGAGGAGAACAATGGTGGAAAAAGGAGCACATATTCATGGAGTTTGTCAACCAATTCTTGCTTCCAGATAAGAAAAAAACAGATTGGAAAAAGGGAGTCCCTCACAGCTGGATTAGACAAGAGTGGCATACTGCCCTGATCATAATTCAAAGAAACCCTAGAATTGGTTGATGCAATCCCTAAATCCTGATCCACAACCAAGCAAACAAAGAAAGGGCAAAGGGAAGAAGGCAACCACACAGTAAAAGAGTATCACAGTTAATGAATTTTCTATCAAAGAAGAAGTATCTACAACTAAGGTGACAAGGACCAGCAAGAGAAAGAAACAGACTCAGCACATTCCTAATGATACCCCTGTAGATGACATTCAGGAAGAACCATGATCAGCAGAGGTAAGAGACCCAAACTGGAAGAAGAGATCAAAAAAATTTCTGATGCAGATATAAAAATGGAAGATGATTCAGATGAAGATTATAATGTTAAAACCACAGTCAGACACAAATCACTAGCAACTAGTAAGAAAGGTGTTGCAGTCAAAAAGCAAAAGAAGAAATATGCACTTGTGTCTCAAAACCCTAGGAGAAATTATACTAGAATTGCCAACAAATACAGGCTAAGGTCCAAATCTATGTTTGACCCATCAATCAAAGAGTAAAATGTCATAGTCATATAAGACCATTCAGAGGACTCTAAAATAGGCATCAAAAAAAAAGTAGAAAGGCTTCCATTACACAGGAAAACAAAAGAAGACAAAAACTTGGGGAAGATACAAAGAAAAGGAAAATAAGTTGCTCAGTATTCTACAAGACCTATAACAAGAGAAACCACCATATCATCAAAATATGAAGCAGTGTTTTCTAAGGAAAATAAGTTGCTCAGTATTCTACAAGACCTATAACAAGAGAAACCACCATATCATCAAAATATGAAGCAGTGTTTTCTAATGACAAAGGCTATTATTATGCAGAACCAGAAAAGCTACAGGAAATACTATGTTTTTTACCTGTTATAGTCTTTATCTTCAAGAGAGGTTACAGAACATCTAGAGATGAATTTGTTGAAACAAAAAGAGGTTTTTGTTGGTAACATGCCCCTTCACAAAAACCTCTCTCGGTTTTTACAAAGAAATCATATTTTAAGATATTTTAATTTATCTTTGAGGCCTATTTTTCTGAGAAAGCTACAGGAAATACTCTGTTTTTTTACCTGTTTTAGTATTTATCTTCAAGAGAGGTTTCAAAACATATGGAGATGAATTTGTTGAAAAACAAACAGTTTTTTGTTGGGAACATTCCCCTTCACAAAAACCTCTCTCGGTTTTTACACAACTATCACATTTTCATAGATTCAAATCTATCTTTGAGGCCTATTTTTCTGCGATTTCATAATAAATAATTTCCTGTTTTGGTCATTAATTTTGGGAGAGGTTGCAGAACATCTAGTGATGAATTTTTGGAAACCAAAAGAGGTTTTTGTTGGGAACAAATTCCTTTACAAAAACCTCTCTCAGTTTTTACACAACTATCATTTTTTGAGAGATACGAAGATATTGTTGGACCCTATTTTTCAGGAATTTATCAGATTTATTTTCCTAAAAAATCTCATGGACAACAGTGGACAAGCCACCTCATCAATTTGAATTGGAGATCAGATTGGATATTCTCCTTGATTATTTGAAACAAGAAACTAAATATATATGAGGAGGTTTTCATATCCATTTCTTTTGGATCTTGATAATCATGTATTGTTTCTATATCAACTCTGTAGAAGGAGAAGTTAGAGGTGGAAAAATTGGAGATTTGGAGGACCTATTTTGAAACTCCTTGTATTACATTCTTGTTCTATTTGACAATTAATAGAAAAGGCATATGGATGGTTAGACTCTCTTTTCTACTCTTTTCTTCTCTCTTCATGATTGATCTCATTATTCAAACTGCAATGCATTTGTTTTCTTGATTATCAATTAATACAATAAAGAATTTGTTGTGGTGATTATTTTCAAGTTTTGATTTCAGGCTGATGTTCTTGTTTCTTAATGATATTTTGAGATACGAATTTATGTGAAGTTGAAAAATTGAAAACTTCATTTTCTCTTTTCCTTATTGGTCTAATCCATCTATGTTCTTATTCTGAATTTCTTATGTTCTTATGTTCTTATTCTGAATTTCCTGTTTATTTTAAAACCTTGAACCAGTTTTCAACCACCTTACTCAAAATCAAACCATAAAAATCCTCAAAATACTCTTGCAATAATCTGATGATGGCCTAGCTTTCCCTCTCACAATCAATTGAAACTTTAGGGACTAACAACGATTTTGGCATATAACGTATGTCGACCTTATGTCAAGACAAAGCCACCCATATCTTGGATCACATCCAGGAGTGGTGTAGATGGAAGAGGCTGATCAAGGCCTACAGATCCCCAAAATTCCTGCTAGAGTGGTTCCTTAAGTCTCTACGGCCTTATAATTCGAAGGATGTTTCTACATCTGGGGTTACATCTGAGGAAGAAGCGATTTTTAAAGCCCAGCAGTTAGATAGTATACATGCTCTTTCTGGGATGTTATACGAGATTCTTCCAGACAAACTGAGGTCAAACTATGACCCTAGACAAAATCTCGGGCCTTATGCCGATGGCATTGTAGGTTCTGCCAATGTGAAATATGCAAACTTGGTGACAAGCCATTCGAAAGAGTTGTCTCTAAACCAGTATATAGGAGGGCCAACTTTGTCTGTGTCCTCCACTCCCACTCAGTCGACGGATGTACATTCTATGCAATCATCGACCAACCCGAATGGTAACCAACAACCAGGAGGGAATAAAAATAAAGGACGCGGTAAGAATCGTAAGGGTGGGAAGAATAATAATAAACCCAAGGAAAATGGTAATAATGATAAGTCAAATAATAATGTTGGTGAGGGAAATAAAGAAAGGCGGAAGGTGAAGTTTCCCTGCAAGATTTGTATAGATGACCACCTTACCCACTTATGCCCCAAACTTGCGGAAGTTGTGAGGCTTTTATCTCTACTGCCCATTGTGATGACTAATCCTTTTCCACATAATCAACACATGGCCTCGAGCTCCTCAAGAACCAAACATGCGGTGGGTGGGAGTCAAAACCCACCAACACAAGACGGTGACCGTATATGCATCAATATGGTTAAATCTGAGATTAATGTAGCCACTCGGTCTCACGATTATAGTTCTCCATAGACTGTACCTGGTCTAGATTCTCCACCTCCTTCGAAGATGCCCTTACATATAGAAAACCCAGATCCCCCACCTCATATTGTGAAAGGAGTACTCAAGCACCCTACCCACAATCCTAATGCTAGACCCACCCAAAATTACTCTATTGTTGAGGATCTGGGTCAAACCCCTTGTGCAATGTCGACTCTGGAGGTACTCCAGACATGTCCTTCACAAAGAAATGCCTTTCTATCTGTGTTAGGAGCTCTATATCCTTGTGGCTCTAAATTTATCAAGTTTGACGTCACATATGTGAATCCTTGCTTGCCTTACCATGTGGAATTCAAAATCCACGTGGATTACTCAAATTATACCATCAAATGTATTGTTGTTGATGAAGGAGTTTCAACATGTGTGATGTCCCTGGTCTGTTGGAAAGCCCTCGGCTCTCCGAATATTTCTCAGTCTCTGACCATTATGATTGATTTTGACAATCGTTCTTTCCGCCCTCACGGTATTCTTCCTGCCTTTCCAATCTAGTTAGGTGGGAATACGGTAGAGGTGGTTGATGTGCCCCTCGACTATAACTTGTTACTAAGACACAATTGGATTTATGTTATGACTGCAATCACATCGTCTGTATTCTACACTCTTTTCTTTCCTCACGATGGGAAGATCATGACAATCGACCAATTTCCCTTTGTGTACGCTAGCCCCAATGCATATGTTGGACTGTCTATTCCCATGATCGACAATTATCAACTGACAACTAAGAATATCAGTGTCAGAATGTATTCATCTCTTATGGGTACCTTCAACTTCATGGCACCGGTTCATCATATATACACCATGTCCAATAGGTCTGCTTCGTTAGAGAGGTTTGTTCCTTTCCATACTTCATATTTTAACGATCCTTGGACCCTACCTTCCTCGACTACATCTTATGAAGATCAGTCACATACTGGAATGGCCATGCCACAATCGGCAGTAGAGATAGCGTATCAAGTTGGTCTTGACTCTTCTGTCGATCTGGATCATGTTACCTCACAGACGGACGAGGAGGATCCTATTCTAAAGCCTGTGTGGGCCACTTCATCGTCTTGTTCACATGACTGCCTCAATGAGAATTTACCTTCGAATGAAGCTATCATAGAGGCCATGAATGGTTCTGAAAGGCCATGGGATGATATGCATCATCGCTCTTATTTTCTCCCAGAGCTTGCCAAAATCGAACAAGATGATTTCAGATCTACTTTGAGTGATATAGTCGGCCACGTTGTAGTTCCATTTGATACGCATGGCATTTATGCTAAAGGAAACATGGAGAGTATCTCTCCTACCGTCACGATCGATATATCTTGTATTCCTAGCAAGGTTGAAAATGTATATATCGATGTAGATTGTTCGTCGGAAGAAATTTTGATCTACACCGAGCTCTTCAAAGAATTATGTGATGTGTTCGCTTGGTCATATGAATAGATGACATGAATCGACCCTCTGATTGTCGAACATGAGATTAAAACCTACCCATATGCTAAGCCTATTTGACAACGACTTAGAGCTGTCAATCCTAGGAAGGCCCCTGCTATTAAGGCAGAGGTAGAAAAATTGTTTAACGATGGCTTTATCTACCCGGTTCCCTTGACTCAATGGGTATCCAATCCCTCTCCTATGAATAAAAATCAAAGAACCATCCGTGTATGCATGGATTTTCATGACCTGAATAAAGCATGTCCCAAAGATAACTTCCCGACACCCTTCATCGATCATATTCTCGATGAATGTGCAGGAAGCGAAGTTTTTTCTTTCATGGACGGATTTTCAGGGTATAACCAAATTCATATTAAACCTGAGGACAAACATAAGACAACATTTATTTTCCCTTGGGGTATTTTCACATACGAGAAGATGCCTTTCGGCCTTAAGAACATTGGAGAAACCTTCCAACAAGCTATGACCTTCGCGTGTCACGAACTCAAGAACATAGTCGAAGCTTATCTCGACGATCTCACTGCTCACTCTCGTAAGAGAGTGGACCACCCTAAACACCTTCGAATAGTTTTTGAAATATGTCACCATTATCGCATCTGTTTGAACCCTCATAAATGCATCTTTTGCGTCAGGTCAGGTCGACTTCTAGGATTTTTAGTCTCTGAGAGTGGGATCATAGTAGATCTGTTAAAGGTTGAGGCAATACTTCGATTGCCTCCCCCGCGCACTATTCATCAACTTCAAGTTTTACAAGGGAAATCTAAATTTTTACGATGTTTTATAGTGAACTATGCCAATATTACTAAGGGTTTCATGCATCTTCTAAAGAAGGAAACTCCTTTTATCTGGGATGAGTGAGCTCAGGAATCCTTCGATGCTTTGAAGAAAGCCTTGGTATCGACGCCTCTGCTAAAGTCTCTAGACTATGGTAGAGATTACTTGATTTATGTCATCGCGTCCGAGGAAACAATTGGTATGGTGTTGGTTCAGTAGGATGATGAGCTCCGTGAGCACGTCATTTATTATCTTATTCGAAACTTAGTCGACCTTGAACTCAAATATTCTCACGTTGAAAAGCTAGCTTTGGTTTTCATTCACGTAGTTCAACAATTACAACACTATATATTTCTTTGCAAAAATACTATGGTTGTCGATGTCAATCCATTTCAATATGTCCTTACAAGGCATATCATAGGGGGGAAATGCAATAAATGGATTGTCATTCTACAAGAATTCGATCTCAATTTCTCTTCTATGAAGTCCAAAAAATCACTAGATTTTGCAGAGTTAATAACTGACTTCCCTTGGTTAGATGAGGATGTTATTCATGTTGTTCATTTGCAAATGAACACATTTTCCTTGTCTCGTCCTTAGACCCCTGGTATGGAGATATTGTTGTCTATCTTCAAACTTTGAAGTTCCCTCAGCATTTCTCGCAAGATGATCGACGATGTATATGATACCAAGCTAAGAACTACCTTATCGTCGACGACACTCTATATCACCAAGGAGTAGACAATATATTGTGTCGTTGTTTGACTTATGAAGAAACTAAGTCTGTTCTAAACAACTGCCACAATGGGGCTTGTGGTGGTCATCTATTCGAGCTTGCGACAACCCAGAAAATTTTGCGAGCCGATTATTTTTGGTCATCTTTTTTTAAATATTTCATCAAAGCGGTTAAGAAGTGTCACCCCTGCCAGGTGTTCACTTGGAAAATGTGCTTGCATCCAACCCCTCTCCATCTAGTCGTTACCGTCAGTCCCTTCACCAAGTGGGGGGTAGATTTTGTGGATTGCAACCCAACTTCGATTGAGGGGAATAAACACATTATTGTAGTCGTAGAATAATTTACTAAGTGGGATGAGGCCATGCCTACAGTTAAATCCAATGGTAAGATTGTTGCCTTCTTCGTATTCAATCAAATTATAGCCAAGTTTGGAATCCTGAGTGATATTGTCATTGATCATGGCAGTCACTTTCAGAATGAAATGATGAAAGAATTAACATAAAAAATGGGGTTTAGACATGGTCAATCTTCCCCTTACTACCCCCAGGAAAATGGAAAAGTAGAGTCTGTGAACAAGTCTCTCAAGACCATTTTTCAAAAAAACGCCAGCCAGAGCAAATTTGGCTGGTATATCATGCTTTATCCAACACTTTGGGCATACCGAACCTCAGTTAAGACTTCCACCATTTTTCCCTTTTCCAGTTAGTGCACAATGTGGATTTGATCCTACCTATTGAATGTGAAATCCCTTCTCTTAGATTGGCAGTTGCGCTCCTACCTGACACTTCTGATCTCGAACAACGCCTCGTACACCTAGAGAGTCTAGATGAGCAGTGTTGAGACACCTCCACGGCTATCGAAGCGAATAAAAGATGTGTCAAGGTCCAATATGATAAGTCTGTCTGTCCTTGATAGTATGCTAAGAGTGACTTAGTCCTTCTATATGATCAAGCCAAAGAACCACTGGGGGAAGGAAAGTTCAAAACCATGTGGCACGGTCCCTATATCATGTGACGTGTCTTAGAAAAATAATCCTATGAATTAGAAGATTATGAAGGGAAAATGTTGGCTGAGCCCAGGAATGGGCTCTATTTGAACACTTGAGCCCCAAGCTTGGGCATAACTCTTTGTATACTAATGTGTTTTAGTGTATATATCTTTTCCCTCTTTTTTATCTTCAACTTCCTTATCAAGTTTTCCCTTGGTTGGCAGATGTCAACGGAGTCTTCGGTCTACTTAGGATTCGCAGACAGGGCCAATCATCATACATGGAACTTGGCTTCCACTGCTTGGGTTGTTTACTCACCCGAGGGTCTACTAGTGTCTTCAAGTGGTGTTTTCCTAGGGCCATCCACGAATGATGTGGTCGAATATAGCGTCATTATAGAACTTTTGCATGGTGCCATTTCACATGGTATTCACTCTTTAGAAGTTCGTCTGGACTCCCAGTTAGTAGTATGTCAGTTGAACGTCAGTTACTATGTGTGTGACCCTGCTCTACTCCAATGATTCTTACGGGTACATATTTTGGAACGACATTTTGATTTTATTACTTATCATCACATACCTAGAAGTTCTAATTACGTATCTGATGCATATGCTAATTTTATTTTAGATTGGCATTTGTCACATAACTAAAGCAAAGAAAGCACTTCCATCAATGTATACATTGTAATATAAGTAAATCCGAAGATCAATGTTTTTATATATATTTCATCTCTCCAAAAAAATATGATGTTATAGTACAAAATTGGGGTCGACACCCTCAAAATACATATACAACCGATCATACAATATTCATGGCATCTACGCCTGTGGCGACAGATGAGTGTCATGATAACACACTATGGAGTTTGTGAGATGTTGAAAGAGTCGTACCCAAGCACAAGGCACACCTACCACCTGTCGTTGCATCACCTCCGGCATATCCTCCACCTGAACTATGGGAATCCTCTATGTAAACCGAGACAGGTTGCCCTGCACATTTTGAAGCACTTTATCAACGTCCTCTCCTGCTAGCTCATCCCCCTAGTGCCTCCGTGGTTTCGTGGAAGTCTATCTGGTCATCGTGGACCCACATCTACATCACACACATGTTTTTTTAGTACTTGACATCATCCAAAAAAAAAAAAAAATCTTATACAAAAATACAAAAAAATGAAATATTCAAAAATTTTGACATACCTATGTCTCCGTAGGTGGAACCTGGTGGTAACGGAATGTCCGGATCTCCTATGAAGTCAATCCCTATGTAAGGGTAGTCCTCCAGATCCATCACCTGTCGACTTCACCAGAAGAAAAACTCATCGTTGTAGGGTGTTGGCACCCTACCACCTCCCTTTCACCTCATCACCTCAGTCCACCGTGCCATGGCTGGATTGTGAGGTCCATGCAGAACAATATCAACTCTAGGGCCCAAGCCCAGAACTCGCTCGAAGAAAAAACTACAAAGGATAGACGCGAACCCAGAGTTCCTCTTTCTACCCAATTTGTAGTCTGTGAGTTGGCTCTTCATGTTGGCCAGCAGTGAGGTGCACTAGTTGTAAACCATGGGTCGCAAACACTCCACTGAATAGAACATAAGTGGCCTCGATTCTTGGTGCAAAGAGGTCGACCCTTTGATCCATGTCAACACTAGGACAATAATCTTGAGACTCATATTGTTGATCACTCTGATGGGGAGTTGGCTCCCTACCTTCTCGATCCTTGTAATGCAATGAGTGGCTATGTAATCCTCTATGTTCATGCCACTCCCAGCGCTCCGGGCTTTGAGGTTGAGCACCTCACCAAGACGCGATAATACCGTCAAGAAGTAGATGTCCTCAACTTCAATCCTCAATGGTTGTCCATCAAGTTTGAAGGTCTCAGTATCCGGATCCTAGTAGTTCACAAGCAGCTGAAGTAATCTCACTTGAGCCCTCATACCTTTGAGAGCCCAAAAATTGTATAGCCCACATCTTTTTAAGGCCATTTGGGCCCCTGGATCTCTCTCCACTATAGCATCCACCTTCATGCTCTCTTTCTCTCCACTCTAGCACCATCCTGCAAGTTTCAAACCATTTTTTGAGTTAGCAAAATTAAAAAAACCTTATCACATGTACGCGAGCTATAGTGTACAAATTTGTGTATAGGTTTGCTTATACACTGGTTTTTTTGCAAACAGTCGCGTATAGGTATGTGTATACATGACCTGATGATTTGTAGCCCACGTACATCTTAGTTTCTAAGTTGCACCCTAAAAAACTTAAAAAATGAGGCCTAATTACAAATTTTAATCCACTAGAAAGAAAGAGGGGAGAAAGATGAATTATCCGGTCTAGATGGTTGTCGATTTCGTCGCTCATAGCTTCCACAATCAGTGGTTGAAATTCGGAGGCAATTTGGTTCAAAATGCACTATTTGGGTAAAAAATACAAATGGTATAGTAAAATTGGTTTTGTTTTACTATTTATAGAAAAAATTTACCCACTTTACATAGTTTTGTCTAGTATTTTGTCCTAATGGACTAATACGTCATTGGATGGAGTTGGTTTTGGTGGTTTTATCTAGGGATTCTTGCAGTTTTTAGTGCCATGTCAGTCGTTTCTAACTTTGGACATGTATCTTTGTCATCCAGCATATAGGATAGGTACCCAATCCATCATGCACAATTGCATCATCCTATGACTGCAACTCATATGCCTTAGGTACGAACCCATTTAGCAATGACACAGAACCTCCTATCTGCAACTAGAAGTGTCGTTATTGAATGGTAGAGACTTACCAAACATGGGTACCCTAGTTAGATCCCCTGCTCCATTCGGTGCCCATGCAGAGATTTTTGTCCATAGGAACGAGATTCCCTTGTAGTTATTACATGAATTTATAATTAAACCTCATTTCTTACTTATAAGCATGCTAACCTATACCTAGAGGACTCCCAATGAGTCTGGTTTAAGCTCTTTTCCAACTCTCTCAAAAAGCAAAAAGATTGTCGAGTGAACTTGTCTCTTTCACACTCATAAAATTGGATTTGAAAGGACGTCTATTTGGTGTAAGTTTACCCCTTTTTCAAACCAAGTAGACTAAGATTATGATAAAGTACATTTTTTGGCGTTAAGTTGTAATTGCATCTCATTCTCTTGCTTGCAGTATTGAGCCTATTTTCGGTTCTTGCTTTTGCATTATAAGCCTTTCACCTCAGCAATTTTCATCATCAACCAAGTAGAGCCTTGTTTATATCCTTTGTAGCTTAACACCCTATACCCAAGAGGAAACATTCCCTTGAGTGTCCATCTCTCGCATGCACCTCCTTGCATTGAGAATAGGTATGTTACACTGCTGGAACTAGTTTCTTACTTGCAACACTCATTTCCTCCTCTATATCATAGCATTCATTTGACTATGAAAAAACAAAAAAAGACAGGTGGGAAAAGAATATTATCTTATATTGGCAACAGTCGTGTCGCCTTTGAACAGAGAACAAACTTTTGAGTCCACTTGTCATCAAAATTTTGGGTTTAGCATGACCTTAGAAAGCTAAGCTCGTTACTTAGAGTTTACTCCCCTGACTGGTTACTTTTGTAGTCCCTATGGAGAGTTTGATTGGTGCCTTCTGCATCACAAAGTTTCATCATTGAGTCTATACTTCCAGAGTCTTCCATATGTCTCATGCTCTTGTTCAAAGGATGTTTATCAACCTGTGTCGGTCATTCCTCAAAACTCTTGACTTTTCATGTTAGCCATACCCTCAATGTGTCTCAAAATTACATGAAGTTGTAGTCCTATTGTGCACCCTGGTCCTACTTTACTCATTGGTAGGTAACCTTGAACCCAACAATCGACATTTCATCATTGGTCGTTGACTTGGGGGTTTCCCTTGTGTTCGATGACAAGAAATATATTCACACATTGGGATTCATGCAGTTTCTTGGATGCCATTAGCCTTATTTGGTTTCCTCGCCTTTGTCAACAGTTTTCCTTGTTGGTTGCTACTCAAAGGGTCTTTTTCATGTACCACTTACATCTGGCACATGTGGAATATGCACAGGGTTGTTGGTTCGTGAACATGTTCTTCGTCCGATTTCTTCCAAATCATCAAGCTCTTGCTTTGTACCTCGTGCTGAATGATGAGAGATTCCTCAATGATCTCCTTTCAGCGGGTCTCCTTCCATCGACTTCAGCCCATCTATTCTGGAAACGAGACCTAGAGTCCTATGAGTACCTAGAGGCTTGCAGTCTTTAGTGGCAGGTTCTCTCACCATCGACAGTTGGGAATACATCAATGTCCCCCGATCGATGGATTCTTCAAGTGTTCGACCTCGACACCTTTATTCACACTTGTAAGAATGTACTCGGTGACTTTATACCTACTTTTATTATCGATAGGTTGTCTCGCATTTGTTAACGATATATCTTAATAACCGGTAATCAAACAAAGTCTCATTGTGTTCGACCTCAACTCCTTTATTCACACGATGTAGACTTACACCTTTGGCGGATCGTGTAGAAGACTTGAAGACATCAATTCATAGTCGCAGCCTTTGTGAGTTGTTGCTATGTTTCATTAGATCGGTACCTATGTGACTTCAGTGACCATGGGAGATCAGATTGTACTCCATTGTATACAGACATCTTCAGATTGATTTTGAGACTAGTTTTACTGGGCCTTGTTCATGACTATGACATCCTTTGGTATATAGCCACCTTTGTATTGCCTACTCATGGCCATGAAAAACTCTTTGGTATATTTTCACATGGATCTGCAGTGTAATTCAAATTGGCATCCATGTGCGCAAAGTTAGTACAGATTGTAATATTCTCATGAGCAACTAGTTTGTCCAGCCGAGTCTCCATTACTCCATTTCTGCGTATTATAATGTATTTCGGCCATCGCAGATAATCCTCTGACCTCACACATTAGGAGGCATCTGTTATAGAAATATTTTCCCCACCTTATGCAAATTTGCTCAGAAGGCCTTTTTCCATTTCCCTATGCAGACTTGAAGTCCCTTTTTTCAAATCCCAGAGCTAAAAACAATATTTTTCCACATATACGTGCCCTAACAACTATACAACATGCGTATATGCAGGTTGCACCACTACAGCCCGTGTACATCGGTTTTTGTGTCCAAAATAAAAAATAGTGTTGGGTTTCCATGTCACGTCATGAGATCCATGATCCTTTACCTTCCATATACTGGAAATGTTCTGACTCGACCCTTCAGTTCCACTTGAAGGCTATAAATGGGCCATATCCGAGCTATGGAAAATAGGAGAAGAATTCAACTTTGAGAGCAAAGTTACTTTGGAGAAATTATTCACTTCATATTGAATCTGCATCCCTTTGTTCTTTTAAGTCTGAACACATTGTTCAACCCCCAAGCTCTTCCCTACTGA
>ML818899.1:0-81024 GCA_009831015.1 Picea engelmannii | reverse complement strand
GAATTTATGTGAAGTTGAAAAATTGAAAACTTCATTTTCTCTTTTCCTTATTGGTCTAATCCATCTATGTTCTTATTCTGAATTTCTTATGTTCTTATGTTCTTATTCTGAATTTCCTGTTTATTTTAAAACCTTGAACCAGTTTTCAACCACCTTACTCAAAATCAAACCATAAAAATCCTCAAAATACTCTTGCAATAATCTGATGATGGCCTAGCTTTCCCTCTCACAATCAATTGAAACTTTAGGGACTAACAACGATTTTGGCATATAACGTATGTCGACCTTATGTCAAGACAAAGCCACCCATATCTTGGATCACATCCAGGAGTGGTGTAGATGGAAGAGGCTGATCAAGGCCTACAGATCCCCAAAATTCCTGCTAGAGTGGTTCCTTAAGTCTCTACGGCCTTATAATTCGAAGGATGTTTCTACATCTGGGGTTACATCTGAGGAAGAAGCGATTTTTAAAGCCCAGCAGTTAGATAGTATACATGCTCTTTCTGGGATGTTATACGAGATTCTTCCAGACAAACTGAGGTCAAACTATGACCCTAGACAAAATCTCGGGCCTTAT
The DNA here is from genome assembly GCA_009831015.1 of Picea engelmannii. Lineage (NCBI taxonomy): Eukaryota > Viridiplantae > Streptophyta > Pinopsida > Pinales > Pinaceae > Picea > Picea engelmannii. The sequence goes on along the minus strand of ML818899.1, from coordinate 80,447 downwards.
GCCGATGGCATTGTAGGTTCTGCCAATGTGAAATATGCAAACTTGGTGACAAGCCATTCGAAAGAGTTGTCTCTAAACCAGTATATAGGAGGGCCAACTTTGTCTGTGTCCTCCACTCCCACTCAGTCGACGGATGTACATTCTATGCAATCATCGACCAACCCGAATGGTAACCAACAACCAGGAGGGAATAAAAATAAAGGACGCGGTAAGAATCGTAAGGGTGGGAAGAATAATAATAAACCCAAGGAAAATGGTAATAATGATAAGTCAAATAATAATGTTGGTGAGGGAAATAAAGAAAGGCGGAAGGTGAAGTTTCCCTGCAAGATTTGTATAGATGACCACCTTACCCACTTATGCCCCAAACTTGCGGAAGTTGTGAGGCTTTTATCTCTACTGCCCATTGTGATGACTAATCCTTTTCCACATAATCAACACATGGCCTCGAGCTCCTCAAGAACCAAACATGCGGTGGGTGGGAGTCAAAACCCACCAACACAAGACGGTGACCGTATATGCATCAATATGGTTAAATCTGAGATTAATGTAGCCACTCGGTCTCACGATTATAGTTCTCCATAGACTGTACCTGGTCTAGATTCTCCACCTCCTTCGAAGATGCCCTTACATATAGAAAACCCAGATCCCCCACCTCATATTGTGAAAGGAGTACTCAAGCACCCTACCCACAATCCTAATGCTAGACCCACCCAAAATTACTCTATTGTTGAGGATCTGGGTCAAACCCCTTGTGCAATGTCGACTCTGGAGGTACTCCAGACATGTCCTTCACAAAGAAATGCCTTTCTATCTGTGTTAGGAGCTCTATATCCTTGTGGCTCTAAATTTATCAAGTTTGACGTCACATATGTGAATCCTTGCTTGCCTTACCATGTGGAATTCAAAATCCACGTGGATTACTCAAATTATACCATCAAATGTATTGTTGTTGATGAAGGAGTTTCAACATGTGTGATGTCCCTGGTCTGTTGGAAAGCCCTCGGCTCTCCGAATATTTCTCAGTCTCTGACCATTATGATTGATTTTGACAATCGTTCTTTCCGCCCTCACGGTATTCTTCCTGCCTTTCCAATCTAGTTAGGTGGGAATACGGTAGAGGTGGTTGATGTGCCCCTCGACTATAACTTGTTACTAAGACACAATTGGATTTATGTTATGACTGCAATCACATCGTCTGTATTCTACACTCTTTTCTTTCCTCACGATGGGAAGATCATGACAATCGACCAATTTCCCTTTGTGTACGCTAGCCCCAATGCATATGTTGGACTGTCTATTCCCATGATCGACAATTATCAACTGACAACTAAGAATATCAGTGTCAGAATGTATTCATCTCTTATGGGTACCTTCAACTTCATGGCACCGGTTCATCATATATACACCATGTCCAATAGGTCTGCTTCGTTAGAGAGGTTTGTTCCTTTCCATACTTCATATTTTAACGATCCTTGGACCCTACCTTCCTCGACTACATCTTATGAAGATCAGTCACATACTGGAATGGCCATGCCACAATCGGCAGTAGAGATAGCGTATCAAGTTGGTCTTGACTCTTCTGTCGATCTGGATCATGTTACCTCACAGACGGACGAGGAGGATCCTATTCTAAAGCCTGTGTGGGCCACTTCATCGTCTTGTTCACATGACTGCCTCAATGAGAATTTACCTTCGAATGAAGCTATCATAGAGGCCATGAATGGTTCTGAAAGGCCATGGGATGATATGCATCATCGCTCTTATTTTCTCCCAGAGCTTGCCAAAATCGAACAAGATGATTTCAGATCTACTTTGAGTGATATAGTCGGCCACGTTGTAGTTCCATTTGATACGCATGGCATTTATGCTAAAGGAAACATGGAGAGTATCTCTCCTACCGTCACGATCGATATATCTTGTATTCCTAGCAAGGTTGAAAATGTATATATCGATGTAGATTGTTCGTCGGAAGAAATTTTGATCTACACCGAGCTCTTCAAAGAATTATGTGATGTGTTCGCTTGGTCATATGAATAGATGACATGAATCGACCCTCTGATTGTCGAACATGAGATTAAAACCTACCCATATGCTAAGCCTATTTGACAACGACTTAGAGCTGTCAATCCTAGGAAGGCCCCTGCTATTAAGGCAGAGGTAGAAAAATTGTTTAACGATGGCTTTATCTACCCGGTTCCCTTGACTCAATGGGTATCCAATCCCTCTCCTATGAATAAAAATCAAAGAACCATCCGTGTATGCATGGATTTTCATGACCTGAATAAAGCATGTCCCAAAGATAACTTCCCGACACCCTTCATCGATCATATTCTCGATGAATGTGCAGGAAGCGAAGTTTTTTCTTTCATGGACGGATTTTCAGGGTATAACCAAATTCATATTAAACCTGAGGACAAACATAAGACAACATTTATTTTCCCTTGGGGTATTTTCACATACGAGAAGATGCCTTTCGGCCTTAAGAACATTGGAGAAACCTTCCAACAAGCTATGACCTTCGCGTGTCACGAACTCAAGAACATAGTCGAAGCTTATCTCGACGATCTCACTGCTCACTCTCGTAAGAGAGTGGACCACCCTAAACACCTTCGAATAGTTTTTGAAATATGTCACCATTATCGCATCTGTTTGAACCCTCATAAATGCATCTTTTGCGTCAGGTCAGGTCGACTTCTAGGATTTTTAGTCTCTGAGAGTGGGATCATAGTAGATCTGTTAAAGGTTGAGGCAATACTTCGATTGCCTCCCCCGCGCACTATTCATCAACTTCAAGTTTTACAAGGGAAATCTAAATTTTTACGATGTTTTATAGTGAACTATGCCAATATTACTAAGGGTTTCATGCATCTTCTAAAGAAGGAAACTCCTTTTATCTGGGATGAGTGAGCTCAGGAATCCTTCGATGCTTTGAAGAAAGCCTTGGTATCGACGCCTCTGCTAAAGTCTCTAGACTATGGTAGAGATTACTTGATTTATGTCATCGCGTCCGAGGAAACAATTGGTATGGTGTTGGTTCAGTAGGATGATGAGCTCCGTGAGCACGTCATTTATTATCTTATTCGAAACTTAGTCGACCTTGAACTCAAATATTCTCACGTTGAAAAGCTAGCTTTGGTTTTCATTCACGTAGTTCAACAATTACAACACTATATATTTCTTTGCAAAAATACTATGGTTGTCGATGTCAATCCATTTCAATATGTCCTTACAAGGCATATCATAGGGGGGAAATGCAATAAATGGATTGTCATTCTACAAGAATTCGATCTCAATTTCTCTTCTATGAAGTCCAAAAAATCACTAGATTTTGCAGAGTTAATAACTGACTTCCCTTGGTTAGATGAGGATGTTATTCATGTTGTTCATTTGCAAATGAACACATTTTCCTTGTCTCGTCCTTAGACCCCTGGTATGGAGATATTGTTGTCTATCTTCAAACTTTGAAGTTCCCTCAGCATTTCTCGCAAGATGATCGACGATGTATATGATACCAAGCTAAGAACTACCTTATCGTCGACGACACTCTATATCACCAAGGAGTAGACAATATATTGTGTCGTTGTTTGACTTATGAAGAAACTAAGTCTGTTCTAAACAACTGCCACAATGGGGCTTGTGGTGGTCATCTATTCGAGCTTGCGACAACCCAGAAAATTTTGCGAGCCGATTATTTTTGGTCATCTTTTTTTAAATATTTCATCAAAGCGGTTAAGAAGTGTCACCCCTGCCAGGTGTTCACTTGGAAAATGTGCTTGCATCCAACCCCTCTCCATCTAGTCGTTACCGTCAGTCCCTTCACCAAGTGGGGGGTAGATTTTGTGGATTGCAACCCAACTTCGATTGAGGGGAATAAACACATTATTGTAGTCGTAGAATAATTTACTAAGTGGGATGAGGCCATGCCTACAGTTAAATCCAATGGTAAGATTGTTGCCTTCTTCGTATTCAATCAAATTATAGCCAAGTTTGGAATCCTGAGTGATATTGTCATTGATCATGGCAGTCACTTTCAGAATGAAATGATGAAAGAATTAACATAAAAAATGGGGTTTAGACATGGTCAATCTTCCCCTTACTACCCCCAGGAAAATGGAAAAGTAGAGTCTGTGAACAAGTCTCTCAAGACCATTTTTCAAAAAAACGCCAGCCAGAGCAAATTTGGCTGGTATATCATGCTTTATCCAACACTTTGGGCATACCGAACCTCAGTTAAGACTTCCACCATTTTTCCCTTTTCCAGTTAGTGCACAATGTGGATTTGATCCTACCTATTGAATGTGAAATCCCTTCTCTTAGATTGGCAGTTGCGCTCCTACCTGACACTTCTGATCTCGAACAACGCCTCGTACACCTAGAGAGTCTAGATGAGCAGTGTTGAGACACCTCCACGGCTATCGAAGCGAATAAAAGATGTGTCAAGGTCCAATATGATAAGTCTGTCTGTCCTTGATAGTATGCTAAGAGTGACTTAGTCCTTCTATATGATCAAGCCAAAGAACCACTGGGGGAAGGAAAGTTCAAAACCATGTGGCACGGTCCCTATATCATGTGACGTGTCTTAGAAAAATAATCCTATGAATTAGAAGATTATGAAGGGAAAATGTTGGCTGAGCCCAGGAATGGGCTCTATTTGAACACTTGAGCCCCAAGCTTGGGCATAACTCTTTGTATACTAATGTGTTTTAGTGTATATATCTTTTCCCTCTTTTTTATCTTCAACTTCCTTATCAAGTTTTCCCTTGGTTGGCAGATGTCAACGGAGTCTTCGGTCTACTTAGGATTCGCAGACAGGGCCAATCATCATACATGGAACTTGGCTTCCACTGCTTGGGTTGTTTACTCACCCGAGGGTCTACTAGTGTCTTCAAGTGGTGTTTTCCTAGGGCCATCCACGAATGATGTGGTCGAATATAGCGTCATTATAGAACTTTTGCATGGTGCCATTTCACATGGTATTCACTCTTTAGAAGTTCGTCTGGACTCCCAGTTAGTAGTATGTCAGTTGAACGTCAGTTACTATGTGTGTGACCCTGCTCTACTCCAATGATTCTTACGGGTACATATTTTGGAACGACATTTTGATTTTATTACTTATCATCACATACCTAGAAGTTCTAATTACGTATCTGATGCATATGCTAATTTTATTTTAGATTGGCATTTGTCACATAACTAAAGCAAAGAAAGCACTTCCATCAATGTATACATTGTAATATAAGTAAATCCGAAGATCAATGTTTTTATATATATTTCATCTCTCCAAAAAAATATGATGTTATAGTACAAAATTGGGGTCGACACCCTCAAAATACATATACAACCGATCATACAATATTCATGGCATCTACGCCTGTGGCGACAGATGAGTGTCATGATAACACACTATGGAGTTTGTGAGATGTTGAAAGAGTCGTACCCAAGCACAAGGCACACCTACCACCTGTCGTTGCATCACCTCCGGCATATCCTCCACCTGAACTATGGGAATCCTCTATGTAAACCGAGACAGGTTGCCCTGCACATTTTGAAGCACTTTATCAACGTCCTCTCCTGCTAGCTCATCCCCCTAGTGCCTCCGTGGTTTCGTGGAAGTCTATCTGGTCATCGTGGACCCACATCTACATCACACACATGTTTTTTTAGTACTTGACATCATCCAAAAAAAAAAAAAAATCTTATACAAAAATACAAAAAAATGAAATATTCAAAAATTTTGACATACCTATGTCTCCGTAGGTGGAACCTGGTGGTAACGGAATGTCCGGATCTCCTATGAAGTCAATCCCTATGTAAGGGTAGTCCTCCAGATCCATCACCTGTCGACTTCACCAGAAGAAAAACTCATCGTTGTAGGGTGTTGGCACCCTACCACCTCCCTTTCACCTCATCACCTCAGTCCACCGTGCCATGGCTGGATTGTGAGGTCCATGCAGAACAATATCAACTCTAGGGCCCAAGCCCAGAACTCGCTCGAAGAAAAAACTACAAAGGATAGACGCGAACCCAGAGTTCCTCTTTCTACCCAATTTGTAGTCTGTGAGTTGGCTCTTCATGTTGGCCAGCAGTGAGGTGCACTAGTTGTAAACCATGGGTCGCAAACACTCCACTGAATAGAACATAAGTGGCCTCGATTCTTGGTGCAAAGAGGTCGACCCTTTGATCCATGTCAACACTAGGACAATAATCTTGAGACTCATATTGTTGATCACTCTGATGGGGAGTTGGCTCCCTACCTTCTCGATCCTTGTAATGCAATGAGTGGCTATGTAATCCTCTATGTTCATGCCACTCCCAGCGCTCCGGGCTTTGAGGTTGAGCACCTCACCAAGACGCGATAATACCGTCAAGAAGTAGATGTCCTCAACTTCAATCCTCAATGGTTGTCCATCAAGTTTGAAGGTCTCAGTATCCGGATCCTAGTAGTTCACAAGCAGCTGAAGTAATCTCACTTGAGCCCTCATACCTTTGAGAGCCCAAAAATTGTATAGCCCACATCTTTTTAAGGCCATTTGGGCCCCTGGATCTCTCTCCACTATAGCATCCACCTTCATGCTCTCTTTCTCTCCACTCTAGCACCATCCTGCAAGTTTCAAACCATTTTTTGAGTTAGCAAAATTAAAAAAACCTTATCACATGTACGCGAGCTATAGTGTACAAATTTGTGTATAGGTTTGCTTATACACTGGTTTTTTTGCAAACAGTCGCGTATAGGTATGTGTATACATGACCTGATGATTTGTAGCCCACGTACATCTTAGTTTCTAAGTTGCACCCTAAAAAACTTAAAAAATGAGGCCTAATTACAAATTTTAATCCACTAGAAAGAAAGAGGGGAGAAAGATGAATTATCCGGTCTAGATGGTTGTCGATTTCGTCGCTCATAGCTTCCACAATCAGTGGTTGAAATTCGGAGGCAATTTGGTTCAAAATGCACTATTTGGGTAAAAAATACAAATGGTATAGTAAAATTGGTTTTGTTTTACTATTTATAGAAAAAATTTACCCACTTTACATAGTTTTGTCTAGTATTTTGTCCTAATGGACTAATACGTCATTGGATGGAGTTGGTTTTGGTGGTTTTATCTAGGGATTCTTGCAGTTTTTAGTGCCATGTCAGTCGTTTCTAACTTTGGACATGTATCTTTGTCATCCAGCATATAGGATAGGTACCCAATCCATCATGCACAATTGCATCATCCTATGACTGCAACTCATATGCCTTAGGTACGAACCCATTTAGCAATGACACAGAACCTCCTATCTGCAACTAGAAGTGTCGTTATTGAATGGTAGAGACTTACCAAACATGGGTACCCTAGTTAGATCCCCTGCTCCATTCGGTGCCCATGCAGAGATTTTTGTCCATAGGAACGAGATTCCCTTGTAGTTATTACATGAATTTATAATTAAACCTCATTTCTTACTTATAAGCATGCTAACCTATACCTAGAGGACTCCCAATGAGTCTGGTTTAAGCTCTTTTCCAACTCTCTCAAAAAGCAAAAAGATTGTCGAGTGAACTTGTCTCTTTCACACTCATAAAATTGGATTTGAAAGGACGTCTATTTGGTGTAAGTTTACCCCTTTTTCAAACCAAGTAGACTAAGATTATGATAAAGTACATTTTTTGGCGTTAAGTTGTAATTGCATCTCATTCTCTTGCTTGCAGTATTGAGCCTATTTTCGGTTCTTGCTTTTGCATTATAAGCCTTTCACCTCAGCAATTTTCATCATCAACCAAGTAGAGCCTTGTTTATATCCTTTGTAGCTTAACACCCTATACCCAAGAGGAAACATTCCCTTGAGTGTCCATCTCTCGCATGCACCTCCTTGCATTGAGAATAGGTATGTTACACTGCTGGAACTAGTTTCTTACTTGCAACACTCATTTCCTCCTCTATATCATAGCATTCATTTGACTATGAAAAAACAAAAAAAGACAGGTGGGAAAAGAATATTATCTTATATTGGCAACAGTCGTGTCGCCTTTGAACAGAGAACAAACTTTTGAGTCCACTTGTCATCAAAATTTTGGGTTTAGCATGACCTTAGAAAGCTAAGCTCGTTACTTAGAGTTTACTCCCCTGACTGGTTACTTTTGTAGTCCCTATGGAGAGTTTGATTGGTGCCTTCTGCATCACAAAGTTTCATCATTGAGTCTATACTTCCAGAGTCTTCCATATGTCTCATGCTCTTGTTCAAAGGATGTTTATCAACCTGTGTCGGTCATTCCTCAAAACTCTTGACTTTTCATGTTAGCCATACCCTCAATGTGTCTCAAAATTACATGAAGTTGTAGTCCTATTGTGCACCCTGGTCCTACTTTACTCATTGGTAGGTAACCTTGAACCCAACAATCGACATTTCATCATTGGTCGTTGACTTGGGGGTTTCCCTTGTGTTCGATGACAAGAAATATATTCACACATTGGGATTCATGCAGTTTCTTGGATGCCATTAGCCTTATTTGGTTTCCTCGCCTTTGTCAACAGTTTTCCTTGTTGGTTGCTACTCAAAGGGTCTTTTTCATGTACCACTTACATCTGGCACATGTGGAATATGCACAGGGTTGTTGGTTCGTGAACATGTTCTTCGTCCGATTTCTTCCAAATCATCAAGCTCTTGCTTTGTACCTCGTGCTGAATGATGAGAGATTCCTCAATGATCTCCTTTCAGCGGGTCTCCTTCCATCGACTTCAGCCCATCTATTCTGGAAACGAGACCTAGAGTCCTATGAGTACCTAGAGGCTTGCAGTCTTTAGTGGCAGGTTCTCTCACCATCGACAGTTGGGAATACATCAATGTCCCCCGATCGATGGATTCTTCAAGTGTTCGACCTCGACACCTTTATTCACACTTGTAAGAATGTACTCGGTGACTTTATACCTACTTTTATTATCGATAGGTTGTCTCGCATTTGTTAACGATATATCTTAATAACCGGTAATCAAACAAAGTCTCATTGTGTTCGACCTCAACTCCTTTATTCACACGATGTAGACTTACACCTTTGGCGGATCGTGTAGAAGACTTGAAGACATCAATTCATAGTCGCAGCCTTTGTGAGTTGTTGCTATGTTTCATTAGATCGGTACCTATGTGACTTCAGTGACCATGGGAGATCAGATTGTACTCCATTGTATACAGACATCTTCAGATTGATTTTGAGACTAGTTTTACTGGGCCTTGTTCATGACTATGACATCCTTTGGTATATAGCCACCTTTGTATTGCCTACTCATGGCCATGAAAAACTCTTTGGTATATTTTCACATGGATCTGCAGTGTAATTCAAATTGGCATCCATGTGCGCAAAGTTAGTACAGATTGTAATATTCTCATGAGCAACTAGTTTGTCCAGCCGAGTCTCCATTACTCCATTTCTGCGTATTATAATGTATTTCGGCCATCGCAGATAATCCTCTGACCTCACACATTAGGAGGCATCTGTTATAGAAATATTTTCCCCACCTTATGCAAATTTGCTCAGAAGGCCTTTTTCCATTTCCCTATGCAGACTTGAAGTCCCTTTTTTCAAATCCCAGAGCTAAAAACAATATTTTTCCACATATACGTGCCCTAACAACTATACAACATGCGTATATGCAGGTTGCACCACTACAGCCCGTGTACATCGGTTTTTGTGTCCAAAATAAAAAATAGTGTTGGGTTTCCATGTCACGTCATGAGATCCATGATCCTTTACCTTCCATATACTGGAAATGTTCTGACTCGACCCTTCAGTTCCACTTGAAGGCTATAAATGGGCCATATCCGAGCTATGGAAAATAGGAGAAGAATTCAACTTTGAGAGCAAAGTTACTTTGGAGAAATTATTCACTTCATATTGAATCTGCATCCCTTTGTTCTTTTAAGTCTGAACACATTGTTCAACCCCCAAGCTCTTCCCTACTGATTGAGAACCTCATTGTCTCTCTTATCTGAGCTTGCCTTTGGTGGAGGATTGAAGTGGTGGAGGCCCAGCTGGAAGGGACTTAGTTTCTCAGTTCCGAACAATGCCGACACAAAAATTTGTAATCCATTCACTTCTGTTGATTACATTTTAATAGAAATACTCTTTTCTCGTCCAATTAATATCTTGCAAATATTTGAATTGTTATTCCATGGGCATATTTGTTATGAATGTTGATGGATTATGCTAGTGAATGTGCTAACTTGATAATAATAATAATAATAATTTATATTTAAGGTCATGACCAAGCCACACCAAATTGGTGTATGAGACCCCCTTGTTTGTGGGACAAGGGACCCCCCTCCGCCCAACTATTTGACTGGTAAAGTCTACGGAGGTATACATACCCTACCCCCCTCTGGATTTGAACTTGTGACCTCTTAAGAGGAAACACATGTTCTTAACCATTAGGCCCACTCAGGCTGTATATCACCATATGTTTGTGTTTCTTGGTTGTTGAGGACAAGTTGCAGGTGTATTGCTTTGAGTCAAGTGCTCAACGATGGACTTCATCGAACGTCTGGACAAGGTAGGCTCTTTATCTCGTCTCGTTAACATATGTGTTTATATAGCATATCTGAGATTAGAGTTGATTTCTGTAGTCATTTCCGTTTGTTGTGGTTTACCCCTAGCCATAGAGAGATTTTCCTCGTAACAATCCATATTTTTTCGAAAGCAAGGAAAAGTTTTTGATACTCAGGGCTACTAGCCTAGTACAATCCTTAGATATTTGTCAATGTGCAGTTGCATCATTGTGTAGAAACAAAACTCGGCCACTATTAATAACCCACTAATGATCTATAAAGAGAAAAACTTCTACTCATACCAAATGCCTCTAGATCTTTGGGTCGTTAACCTATTTCCTTACATCCAAATAAGACAAGCTCTTAACCATGCAAAAACAATTTAAAATCTTACTCCAAAATCCTCTTTACATCCATATTACTTTATATAACCAAATTTTATTTTTTATATCTATTTTTTAAAGTCTTCCTTCCTCATCCCTTTTTTTCATTCATCATCGTTTTCAACTTCACTCTTGTTGAGTATATGGATAGAACAATGTTGGCTAATTCACTCCATGCTAATCTTGGCTAGTGACTATGGTAAGGGGAAGGCTTCAAACCTAACTCCATGCTAATCTTGGCTAATGATTATGGCAAGGCGAAGGCTTCAAACCTAACTCCATGCTAATCTTGGCTAATGATTATGGCAAGGCGAAGGCTTCAAACCTAACTCCATGCTAATCTTGGTTAAGGCTTCAAACCTAACTCCATGCTAATCTTGGTTAGTGACTTTGGTAAGGTTAAGGCTTCAAACCTAACTCCATGCTAATCTTGGTTAGTGACTTTGGTAAGGTTAAGGCTTCAAACATAACTCCATGCTTATCTTTTATTATTAGGTGCCAAAAAAAACTAGATAGCTCCACAATATTTAGGTGTTGACCGCTTTCAATCGAATAAATTACACTTAGTGCGAGAAGATGCTTGACCCTTCCACACGAAACATGCCACGGCCCGACTTCCTCTTTACTTAATAATGAAGAAAGATCTTTCCAGAAGGGCGGACTTTCCTCACAGTTTCACCGACCAATAATTGAGATCCGAAAATGAACGGATTAAAACGATAATACGTGTTTCCTTAGGAATGGAGCATCTCCCGGAGTCGCTGGCTTGATTCATTTAAATATGGCTATACCCCAATTCTTTCCTCATTCTGTTTACGAGTTTTGGATGTTTTCTTAAACGCCATCGCTGTACGCTCTTTTGTTTGAGTTCTTTCAAGTATCAATTCTCTCTCTCTCTTCATCTTTGTTTTGTTGCAGTTGATTATTCGGGCCGTCTCCGATGTTCTGGACATATACTTAATAGATGTTCTTAGGCTATGGCCTTCATGTTGATTGATCTTTGATCTTTGATGTTCTTAGTTTTTCGTTTCGCTTTTATGTTTTTGGTCTGATGATTTTATGTGTTCTAGATCTCAAAAAATAATTATATACTCTAGATCTGTAAAAAAAATTATGTGCTCCAGATCTGTAAACATAGTTTAGGCCCTATGTTACGAGTGTTTATTGCGAAATTTGAAGCATTTTGGCTTATTTACGCCTTTAAATGTTATTCAGGGTTTCTGATTATGCCCCATGACTATGCAGGTTTTGTATTGTGTTGATTTCATTTGAAGATGCAGATATTCGTGAAGACCTTGACCGGTAAGACTATAACTCTTGAGGTTGAGAGCTCTGATACCATTGACAATGTGAAGGCGAAAATCCAGGACAAAGAGGGAATTCCACCAGACCAGCAACGTCTCATCTTTGCCGGTAAGCAGTTGGAGGATGGACGTACTCTCGCCGACTACAACATCCAGAAGGAATCCACTCTTCACCTCGTACTCCGTCTCAGAGGTGGAATGCAGATCTTTGTCAAAACCCTGACCGGCAAGACCATTACTCTGGAAGTTGAGAGCTCTGACACAATCGACAATGTGAAGGCCAAAATTCAAGACAAGGAGGGGATTCCACCCGACCAGCAGAGGTTAATCTTTGCTGGAAAGCAGCTTGAGGACGGGCGAACTCTTGCCGATTACAACATACAGAAGGAGTCAACTCTTCACCTTGTACTGCGTCTGAGAGGAGGAATGCAAATCTTTGTGAAAACCCTGACCGGCAAGACCATTACGCTCGAAGTTGAGAGCTCTGATACTATTGATAATGTGAAGGCAAAGATTCAGGACAAGGAGGGGATTCCTCCGGATCAGCAGAGGTTGATCTTTGCAGGAAAGCAACTTGAAGATGGGAGGACTCTGGCGGACTATAACATTCAAAAGGAGTCTACCCTGCATCTTGTCCTTCGGCTCCGTGGTGGGATGCAGATATTTGTGAAAACGTTGACGGGCAAAACGATCACTCTGGAAGTTGAGAGCTCCGATACTATTGATAATGTAAAAGCGAAGATTCAGGACAAGGAAGGGATTCCTCCTGATCAGCAGAGGCTGATATTTGCTGGTAAGCAGCTGGAGGATGGGCGAACTCTCGCCGATTACAATATCCAGAAGGAGTCTACACTTCACCTCGTCTTGCGTCTGCGTGGTGGATTTTGATAATTTCGAGCAACATGGTCTGAATGCGCTTTTCAATGATTTCTTGGCTTAGCTATCAGTTTGATGCCGCGTCACAGGCTTTTAGTTTTAGATGCCAAATGGATGCTATTTATACATTACCTGTTTTCCGTTCTTATGTACCTTGCTTTCAATTAAATACAGATTTCTCAGCTTTAATACTTTGAGGTTCTGTTAAGTGTTATCATTGGTTTGCATAATGAACAAGGATGTTAGCAGCATATAGACAACCATTTGAATGTATGCGATGTTGTGACGAAAAGAAACTTAATAACAGCAGCCCACATCATTTTGTAAATTGCTTCCAATTATCTAAAATACTAGATCTATTTGATCACATTATTTTAAATATTTAATTCATAAAAACTAAACCAATGAGAGACAATAAAGTCATATTTTAATATGATTTCTTTAGGGATATGATCTCTTGAAAATGTGGTTCTTTTAATCTATATCTTTTGTTTTTTCCAATTGGATGGAGCTTGAACTTGTGAGACAAGCTAACCCAACCATTATCATTAAAAACACTAAATGAAAACTCATTATTAACTAAACACTTGACATGGTTGGTTGTATTCGTATCTTTCTTTAAAAAAATGCTGGACCAAGAACCACTGATATAGGATAGGATATAGGATCTGCTTACCGAAGCTACAGAAACCACCACCCTTGCTAGTGCTTATGGCTATGCTCCTGTCTTTCCCGCTGCTTCTCCCTATGTCTCTACTACATAAACTTAGGGCATACGGGGTAGCATGAAAATGAAAGCATGGTGAGCGCTACATTCATTTGGGCATACATAGCGCAGTTTAACCCATTGACCCGGGAGATGTAGTGATAGATTAAGTTGTTGATTCATAAGTTGATCCAGTCAATGAACCAGAAGCATCTATTGAACCAGAAGCTAAGGTAGGTAGCAAAAATGAAACTTCAATTATAATAATTATTCAAATTCCCTAAGGTGGTAGTTATTGGGTTAATATTGATTTTGTTATAGTTGAGTTTAACACACCATGGTATTTGATGTGATTTTTTGCATGGCTATGCATGTCCTTGCATGGCTTTCTCCACACCAAGCATGTCTTTGCTAGAAAAGAATTAGAGTTGTAATTGATGAAGCCTATTTAATGGCTTGTCTTGAGATCATTGTAAGAATCTTTAAATGGTGAATTTTAGTTTAGCCAAGGTTAATAAATATCCATTAGGTGTCATTTTTCTCGGTTAAGGATTTCTAGGATAAATATTGGCTTTGTGTGCATGCTTTTTTGTTGTACTATTTATCTCCCAGTTTTTAAAATGGTATCAGAGCAAGGTTATTGGCTTCAAGGGGAGGCCTTTGCTGCCAAGGGTTTGCCTCGTTTTGATAGAGCAAGTTTATCATGGGTCTGTGATAAAATTGGATTCATTAGGAGATTTTCATTGGCGATTCTTGTGTTGAAAGAGAATGGCGAGAAAATCAAGATTAAGAAATTTAATGGAAAAATCTTTGAGCTATGGAAGCTCAAGATGGAGGACCTTCTTGTAGAGTGAGAACAATGGGTTGCTATGGATCCTGGTACTGCACTTAAGTGCTAGTTGTGTCTTTCAGATTCAGTGCTACTGAATGTCTCAAGAGAAGCTACAACTAAGGAATTATGGAATAAGTTAGGGACTTTGTATCAATGCAAGTCCCTGGTAAACAAACTTACATGCATTAGTTTACTGTGTTCTTTGCTAGATTCATGGGATAGTCTAATTGTAGCTATTGGGAGTAATAAAACCACATTAACATTTGATGATAAGTTGTTGCATCCTTGCTATTGGTAGAAATGAGGTGGAAAACCATGGAGAGTCAAAGCATAGATGCCTTATTTGTAAGAGGATGTTCCTTGGATATAAATAAAAATAATTTCTCTATTGGGAGATCTAAATCCAGAGGTAGATCTAAATCTTCAGGAAAATTCATAAAGAAATGTTGGAAATGTGGGAAAGGTAGGTATTTCAAGAAAGATTGCAGATCAAAAAGTGTTGAGAGAGGGACAAGATTTGATGGTGTTCATTTCATAGAAAGGAAATCCTCCCTAAAGGAAGGAGAGGATGTGTACTTAGCTTCTTCAAGTACACATGCAGATCATGATGTGTGGCTATTTGATTTTGCTACTTCTTTTCATATGACTCTTTTCATATGACTCCCCACAGGGAGTGGTTTTGTGAATATGAAAAGTATAATAGAGGTGACATTTTCCTAGGAGAAGAATTGACATTTAGAATCACAAGACGTGGAAAGGTAAAGTTGCATATCAAAGACAGAAGGATTAGAACACTCCTTAGGGTTTTGCACATTCTAGAGCCATTTAGAAACTTGATGTCTATAAGTAAGCTAAGCGATGCAGGTGTAGATATTGTGTCCCAAAAGGAAACCTATAAAATGGTTTGAGGAGCAATGTTGTTGATGAGGGGAGTTTGGAATGGAACTTTATACAAGTTGTTGGGAAGCAAAATCAATAATGGATGTAATAGTTATGTTCATGAGGGCGAAGAATAAAAAACCCCTATAGTCTCTAGAGAAAAGACAATGTTGTGGCATTAAAGATTGAGACATATTGGAGGAAAGGGCCTTCGAGCACTACACGGTAAAGGTATGGTTGAAGGTATGTCTGATTACACATTGGATTTTGATTTATGTGAGCATCGAATATATGGTAAATAGAATCGAGTAAGATTTTCAATTGGTTCTACAAGAGCAAAAGAGATCTTAGAGTTAGTACGCAATGATGTGTTTGGACCAATGCTTGTTCCATCACTAAGTAAATCTATGTACTAAATTTCATTCATTGATGATTTCTCTAGGAATACAAATATTCATTTCCTTCGAAAGAAATCAGAGGTCTTTAGTAAATTTCAATAGTTTACGGTTCTTGTGGAGAATCAGACAAAGAAGAAATAAATGTGTTGAGGATAGCTAATGGTGGAGAATTCCATGGGAACGAATTCAAAGAGTTTTGCAAGAAGTGTAGTATAGCAAGGAAGAAAACTACTCCATACACACCTCAATATAATGGAGTTGCAAAAAGAATGAATAGGACATTGACGGAAAAATTAAAAAATCAAGGATTATGCTTAGTGGTGTCAGGTTAGGACAAGAATTTTGGACAGATGTAATGGGTAGTGCATGTTACATGGTAAATAGATCACCATCATCAATGTTAGTGGACAAAACTCCACATGAGGTGGAATAGTAATAAACCCTCTCTTGAACATCCTAGAGTGTATGGTTGTGATGCTTATGTACATGTTCCAAACGAAAATATGAGTAAGTTGGATAATAAAGCTGAAAATTTTATCTTTATTGGTTATAAAGATGGTATAAAAAGATATAAACCTTGGAACCCATAAACTAAGAATGTTGTCTTTAGACAGGTTAAATATGTTCTCAAATAGGAATTCCTACGAAGGGAAAATGAACCAAAGATAATAGAGTTTGAGTTGAAGAATGAAGAAATTGACTCAACAGAAGAACATGAATCAATAGAAGAAGAACCTCATTAGGAGATTAGTTCGAGAAAGAACGTGACCAAAAAGGTATTCTTCACATAAATTTCATTCTAGTTTTTCTTTCTCTATTACTGATGATGATCCTAGAACTATTAGGGAGGCAGTGGATTTAGAGGATGGTAAACTCTAAAAGAAGACCATGATTGAAAAAATGGATATCTTGGATAAAAATAAGGCTTGGGATCTAGTTGAGCTTCCAGCTGGAAGAAAATGAATTGGTAGAAAATGGGTGTTCAAGAATATGTTGAATGCATAAGGTAAAGTGGAGAAGTACAAAGCTTGCTTAGTGGAAAAATGATAGTCCTAGGTAGATGGAATTTATTTTAATGCATTTTTTTCTCCTGTTGCTAAATTAACTTCTATTAGATTTATTTTTTCTATTGTTGTTGCTTTTGACCTTGAAGTAGAGAAGATGGATGTGAAGACAACATTTCTACATGGGGATGTATAATAAGAAATCTACATAAAACAACCTGAAGGTTTCATAGTGAATGGAAAGAGAGATTTGGTATGGAAGCAAAGAAAGTCCCTATATGGGTTGAAACAATCTCCAAGGATATGGTATCAAAAGTTTGATAGTTATATAGTGGGACTTGGTTTCTCAAGAAGCAAAGTTGATCACTGTGTGTATTTCAAGCTAGTTGGTAATCATTTTATTTATGTGGTCTTGTATGTTGATGATATGTTGTTGATTGGAAATCACAGAGAAATAATCAAGGATGTTAAAACTTAGTTGTCTTTTGAATTTGATATGAAAGATCTTGGTGTTGCAAATTTTATTCTGGGCATGTAAATTAAGAGAGATTGGGAAAACAAGAAACTTTGGTTGAATCAAAGGAAATATGTTGAGACAATATTACAAAGGTTTAATATGTAGGAATGTAAACTAGTGAAGCTCCCTATTCCTGTAGGTGTAAAGTTATCTGTAGATAATTGTCCCAAGACACGGGAAGAGGAAGAGGACATGCCTCGTGCTCCCTATGTTAGTGTTGGTGGAAGTTTGATGTATGAAATGTTCTATACTAAACCATACATTACACGTGTAGTTGTATTTTTGAGTAGGTATATGTCAAAACCAGGGGAAAATCATTGTACAACTATAAAAAGGGTTTTCAGATATTTGTGTGGCACTACAAATTATGAAATTTTCTACCAAGGAAGAATTGGAGTAGATAAAGTGTTGGGCATACATGGCTTTTTTGTTGCAAATTAGGTTGGAGATTTGGATCATAGAATATATACAAGTGATCATGGTGTTTAACACATTTGGAGGAGAAATCAGTTGAATGAACAAGAGACAAGTTGTAGTTGCACTCTCAACTACAAAAGTTGAATACATGGCAGCCATTGTTGCAAGTAAGTTGTATGGTTACAGAGTTTGTGTCCAGGTATTGGGTTTGTACAACAAGTGATAATGTTAGATTGTGATAACTAGAGTGCAATCTTTCTGGTAAAGAATTCTGCTTATCATTCTAAAATGAAGCATATTGATGTTCAATACCACTTTGTGAGACATTGTTGAAGACAATAAAGTGTTGTTGGTGAAGGTTGACACTTAAATAATGTTGCTGACTCATTAAAGAATTTTGTTAGGACTGAGAATGTATCTTGGTGTAGAGAAGCAATGGAAATTGTTGCCTTGAATTATTAATCTTGTAAATCTCATCTCCCTATTTGCAAAGAAAACAACAAGTGGGAGAATGTTTGGAATGTGTTGCATGTCTTTTCATGTTGCATGGCTATGTTCTTTGCATGACACATGCCTATATTATTTGTATGTTCTTACATGTGTTTGCATGGATATCTACAAGTTATTCATATTCTTACATGTGTTTGCATGGCTATCTACAAGTTATGCATGTCCTTACATGCATGTGTTTGCATGGATATCTCCATGGTATGCATGTCTTGCATGTAACTTAATTCCGGTAAAGAAACTAGAGTTGTAATCTAATCCGGGTAAATGGATTAGGATTTAGAATGCCACAAATTTTTTATATATTGTATTTCAATGGTGAAGTTAATCAATATCAATAAGAGAGAGGTGTGGCTCTAAGGTTTTCTAGTTTTTTTGGTTAAGGGTTTCCAGGGTAAATATCGTGTACTTTGTATGCCATTGATTGTTATTTTTTTTTAAGAATATATATGTGTTGTTTCACTTTTCAAGTTTAAAACTTAGAATGGTATAAGATCCAAACAGACCTAGACTCTCCAATGAGAGTGGTTTGATGTCGAGATACATGCTTAAAAAATTGTAGGTAAAGTGACTGACCTATGGAAGAGAGATATGTACACAAATTGAAGTGATGGTTTATGGGTTTATGAACCATGGTGAATGACATATGAAAACATAACATATGTAGAAGCAAATTGAAAATGAAGCACTCGGTGAATGAGTGATTTGGCTCATTGTATTTGGAGCAAGGAGGGATGTTGGTAAAGAAGTGGGTAGATTCTTCTTGCATCATTTTCTTAGGCATACAGTGGATTGATGTGAAGCATAGGTAGAAGTGCATTGAGGATGAAGTACTCAGTGAATGAGTGCTTTGGATCACTATATTTGGAGCAAGGAGGGATGTTGGTAAAGAAGATGGTAGATGCTTCTTGAATCATTTGCTCAGACATGCAATGGATTGACATGGAGGATAGACGAAGGTGCATTAAGGAAGAAGTACTCAGTGAATGAGTGTTTTGGATCACTGTAATTGGAGAAAGGAGGGATGTTAGTAAAGAAGCCGATAAATTCTTCTTGTATCATGTGCTTGGGCATACAATGGTAAGATAAGTACTTGGTATATGTAATTGTATTTGGAGTAGGAGGGATGCTTCTAATGAAATAGGTTGATGTTTCATAGCATCATGTGCTTGGACATACAATTGTAATTATTTTTATGTAGTTGGATTTTATCACATGTAAATGGGCATATGGTTGTAAGACCTATTTAGGGATGCATACCCTTGGTTTGATGGTTCACCAATATAAATATATACATAGACTTAGGTGATAGGGGGGCATGTTGTATTCCTAATACCCGACTTATAACTTTGAAAGGGTAGGTGTGTATCCCAAGTCAAGTTTAAATAGGGGAATGTTGGGTTGATATTGATTTGGTCATAGAGTCATTAATTAAGTCATTGTTGGATTTATTGGGTAACCCATGGTATTTTATGTGAGTCTTTGCATGGACATGCATGTGTTTTCATGTACTTGCATGGATGTCTCCACACCATGCATGTATTTTCATGTCTTCGCAGGGCTATCTCCACTATATGCATGTATTTTCATTGTAATATATTTTCGGGAAAGGAATTAGAGTTGTAATTAATGAATCTTATTTAATGGCTTGAGATACTCCATTGTAAGAAGCCTCAAATGGTCGATGTTGGTCTGGCTTGGCCATTTTGGCCAAGGTTAACATATATCTATTACGTGTTTTTTTCCTCTTGGTTAAGGGTTTCCAAGACATATATTGGCTTTATGTGCATCATTTCTTGTTGTGCTATTTCTCTCTCAGTTTTTAACAGTAACATGCATGACTAATGCATGGATGACAAAGTTTTTAGAACCAAATATTATGCGGTAGGGTGATGTTAAGTAGTTCAAAGCCCAAGATACAAGGATATACCTTACTTCAAATCTAAGGGAAACCTATGGACATGCCATTGTCTTGGCACAAGGACTTCACTCAGTGAACCTATGACATAGCACGCTCATTCAAGGAATATTAAAGAATACCACTAATTTCATTATATATTGAAAAATACCTCCCCAAATCCTTTTGTTGAACCCCCCTCCAAATACATATCTATCAAATTAAAAAAAAAATCCTTATTTTTACTAGATATTATAGGTATCCATTTTTTATAGCATTTTTAATACCCCTTTTTATTTCTATCCCTAGTACTTAGACATAAAAAAATATTATAAGCTTGCAAATTACAAGAATAACCCAAACATAAGCAAATGATTGTGTTAACATCCCAACATAGGGATATGCCACTGTAGTAAGTTAGCCTAGGGTTCAAGGGCTTGGTGTTATACTATGTTCACCCCTCTCTTCAATATAATACATGGTCATGCAATCAATAAGGAAGGGATTTATGTATATGTATTTCTATTTATAAACCTATAAAGGTGATTTGCCTCAAGTTATAACTCTTTTCCCCTTAAATCTCTAATCTTGTTGACATTTTTAGGGAAAATATATCTATTTATTTATCAATTTTGTCTTTGCAATAATATTTAGGCAATTGATCTACCAGATAACTCTTGTTTTATATCATTAAAACTAAAAGGCACTCTCATTAGGAGAGATGTGAGAGATTGTGATCCCAGGGCTCAATTTGACCTAGGGGTATTCTTACTATTCTTTAGATAGAAATGAGTCATTTCTTCCTTGTACTTTGTAACTGTATTATATTTTTTCACATATTAATATTAAGGTCAGACATAAAATCAAGAATATTATTTTCATTTGAGGGTTGAAACCCATGTTTCTAAACATCAGACCTCATTGGTTGGTTGAGCTCATTAAAATTGGGGTAATAATAATCCTCTCCCTATGTAATGAAAAAATGAAAGTATACACATCCCCATGAGCCTATTTGGAGGGATCATGTATGTTGTGTGGTGATATTAGATTCCCCATCATTGTAAAATCATGTAAACCCTAGTTCTCCTGATCAAAATCACCTACTCAAAAAGAGCCCTAGATAGTAAAAAATCAGGGTTTGCAGAAGATCCCCTTGCATTGGTGAACACCTATAACCTAAAATATGGGTCAAACTATGGGATTTTACGAATGCATAGAACTAGCCTGCAAGAAAGTAAACCATGCAAAATTAGAGGTAAAACACTACATACAAAAATACAGATAAAAAGGGGGGTTAGGACAATTGATACATATAAAGGAATGTGACACATGGGATCTCGTTCTCAGTCTTGTTTTCCATACAAAGGATTTAGGACATATTAACAATGGGTGAAGGTACAACTTTATTATCGTTGTTTTCTTTCAAAAAAGAGTTTCACCATTATTGGTTGAGCATTGATTTATTTCCCAATAAGAAATTACTCGATACCTATAACACCTTTGCAATACTTATAAACTACCTCTACCTTTTGGACCCCCTCTACCCCCAAATACCTATAAACCTACATCAAATAAAGAACACCTCTCCCCCCTTAATATGAAACAATATATTGACTTGATTTTTCATAATTTTAAAATCCCCTTTATGAATGGATGCAATAAGATATTGGTCAACAAGTGAATCCCTTGTGTGCCTTGGTAAGCAGGCTATATGAAGAGAAAATGATACACCTTTCAAGGAGGCAAGATTTCATTTTTTATATATCATACTGAAGGATGGTAATATTTTGAATTAAGATGTCATCCTATCACACACGATGACTAATGCAATGTCAGGGCCAGGTACCCCACACTTGGTACACTACCTAAATTCTATATGCCATAATATTTGAGGGATATTGTATGTGTTGCTAATCCTTTCCATGAGACGGGGTGGAGTTGAAATGCAATTTGTGTGATTGTCTAGGTATATTAACAAGATCCTTGGGAGCATAAGTATATGCACCACTACACCAGAATCTATGATCATTTATTTTCTCCCTTGTATGGGGAAATTTTCTACAAGAAATGCCCAAAGTTGTCTAAAGGAGCTACTTATGTTCATATTCTACAAATTTCATATCAAACAACACTCCACGGATTTAAATCTACCTGGCTCATATATAGAAAAAATTATAACCTACCTATTCTCTTTACATTGGATTATAAGGATCGACCGATTTGATGTTTGTAAAAATGGATGTTGAAAAGGAGCATTATAGGTTAGAGGAAGAAATATTTCATATGCATGACCCTCTAAAAGTGGTGGAGAACCATATAACTTGTGGCCATCACTTGGTTGTATTCCCATGAAAAAAAATCTTGAAGAGAAATTAAAGAAGAGAGCACTTTCGTATGACAAAGTGTAGGCAAAAATATAGAAAGTTGCACAAGCTAAGGAGCTCAGGCCAAAGATAGAAAATTAGCAGTTGAAGTAGAGGTATAAAGGAGAAAGATAATTGAAGAATAAACAATTAAAAAGAAGATGGCATTGATGTTGAAAGATGAGATATTGATGATTTTAAATGGATTGTTATATAATTTGTTATCTATTTTTTATTTGTAAACTGCTATGGATATTCCATTGGAACAATCTGTCACAACAAATCTAATAAAATACCAAAATATTTACTATTAAGGTTATTTTTCCTTTATATCTATAGAATATTTAGTTACTGGTTTTTTGCTTATGCATGAAATGGATAGGATGCGGAAAATTGAGAACAGTAAAATAGAATCACACCATCCACAAATAAACAGAATATATGACTCGAGTAACCCAATACAAGAGAAAACCCAACTAGAAGGTGAGGTTGTTTTGCTCTCTTTTCTCTAATATAGAAATGATGCAAGTATAAAGAAAGAGACACTCTCCGTGGAGTTGTGATCTAGGTGGGCATTGGTGGCCGCCCACCTGTTCCACTAGCTAAAAACAAAGTTTCCATCTTAGCAATTTTTCTATAGCTTTTCGGGTCCCAAACTTTTGGGGCCATTTTGAGGCCCTAAATGACGTTTTTTTGACATGGTAATGCCCAGTATATGACGGAGGATTATATTGGGCCATTTGAAATGTGTACTCCTCAGATAGACCTTTATGACGGAGTACTAAGCACACTAAATAGAGATCATATGCAAAATTGTGCCCTCAAGAAGTTGGTGTATCAACTACCCCCATCGGGCCCCATAAACCTTTTGGTGTTTCATCTTCTAGGGTTAGGGTTTTGGATGTTTACGGTTTTATCATTTATTCTTTATGTTAAAAATTCCTTTGGAGCCTCATTGTAATAATCTTCTTGCAAATGAGCATAGTCGTTACATATCTTCTCATAGATACGATACCACCATTCTAGCAAGTTCATTTCACTATGTATTTTCTTTTATAGTCTCTACATATTTCATTCTTTAATAGAAATTGAGTATTATTTTATCTATGTGTTTCTGCCCTATTTTTGTTTTTATTTTGTTCCCTCATAAATCCAGTTCAGTGGTATCAAAGCAGTTTTCTCTTGATCTGTTTCTTTATGCATGTCCCCAATGAGGTCAGGGTATAAGGCATTAGGACTCAATCTAGTCGATCATTTGGAAGACCATCCTCGCCAACCCCAACAGATGCCCATGGCGGAGGAAAAGAGAGATGAGGGAGAAAGATATATTATTAATTTGTTTCTCGCGAAATTCCTCGCACAACAGAGGAATGAGATGATGGATAATTTTTCCCAAATCCTTCGATGACTGTTGACAACAACATATGCATCTTTGTTAAGCAACCACTTCAGAGGTGTCACCCTCTTCAAGGTACAAGTTAATTTTGGTGTTCTTATATTTGAAGTTCAGATAGATGTAGATGCTTTGGATAAGTGGTTAAATCTACTGGAAGTTTATTTCTCTATCCACAATTTTTCCAATAGGGAAAAGATCACCTTTGCGCTCCTTAAGGTTATCCCCCATGTCAAACATTGGCGGGAGACTTATTGTGAGAAAAAATACATAGAGTCTAGAATATTTGGGGTCGAGCCCACTTGGGACTCTTTTATGGATGTCATCAAGGAACAATATTACCTTATTGGAAACTACGTTGACCAGTACACGATATGGATCACACTGCGTCAAGAGGACCGAATATTGTCGAAGTTCATAAATACCTTCCATACATTGCGCACCAAACTAGGTATCAGGGACTCCAAGCAACATCTGGTTCTAAAATACTATGGGGGTCTACATAGGTACATACAAACATAAATGGAGTTTATGGACATCTTGTTGTTGGGAGCTGCTTATTGATATGTTTTCAAGATCAAGAAAAAATTTAAGCATAGGAATAAGAGAACGTTTGGATTTGTGAATGCATCACAACAAAATCCAGGAAAAGGCAACCCCAACACATAGAACAAAGGAAAAAACAAGGATGGAAAAACTCAAGACAACCTGTCTAAGATGGAAAAAAAGAAGGGTAATGGGAAGATGAATAAAGACATTGGAAGTGGTGCAAGTTCCATAAAATCCCTTGGCACAACACCGATGAATGTCTCTTGAAGCAGTGATTGGTGGTTGAGTTGAAATCCTCATAGTCAGATCCAGGCTCTGACTCTAATTTAGATCCAGATAAGGGGAAGTGTAGCATTGATGCAGAACCTAGTGCCACGGTTTCTACCACCAAGATCCATTCAAATGAACTAGAAGAGTTGGAGGAAGGTGAGTGTATTTTTCACTCGCAGATGTGGGTGAAGGGTGCTCCACTACATTTCATTGTTGATAGAGGAAGCCAAAAGAACCTCATCTCAACATAGGCCATCAAAAAGTTGGAGTTTCCGAAAACACCACATCCATAGCCATACAACATCGAGTGGCTCAACTAAGGACAATAAATTCATGTCAACCAATATTGCCTCCTGCCCTATGGCATCAAGCCATTCAAGGATGAGGTATTGTGTGATGTGGCCCCACTTGAAGTTTGTGATGTTATTTTAGGACAACCATATATGTGGAAACATCATGTTGTATGTGAGTCTAGACCTCGTATTGTCACTATTATTGTGGGAAGACAATTGTACAGGATACAATGCATATCTCCACCTACCGTAATTTCTTTGGTCTCAGCTAAGCAGTGCAAGAAAGTCATCTCCCAGAATAGGAAATTTGTCCTCTTCATTTTCCACTCTCATAATGAGCGGAAGGTCACAACCACATCCATGGCCTCCTCATAGGGATCCTTTACATATCAGAATCAAGTGGACAAATTTATGGAAGAATATCAAAACATCTTCACCTCACCTACCGGGGTGCCTCTACACTACTATGTTAAGCATTCAATTGAGCTAGCCCCTAGAACATGTTTTCCTAATGGGCCAGTGTATCAACGCTCTCTCTTAGAAAATGAGGAAATCAAGTGCCATATTCAAGAGATGATCCAAAAAATGCACACTTGACTAAGATCCTCACCCTATAAAATCTCGATCATGCTCGCACAGAAGAAATATGAGAGTTGGTGACTCTGTATTGATTACAAATATCTAAAAAAAATCATGGCCAGGAACCGGTACCCAATTTCCCGAATTGACAACCTTCTCAACCAAATCAAGGGGGGCAAGTAATTTAGTAAGATTGATCTAAAGTATGGCTACCACCAGGTCCCCATAGAACAAAATGATGCATGGAATATTTCTTTCAAGTCTAAAGAATGTATTGTCAAGTGGTTGGTCATGCCCTTTAGCTTGACAAATTCCCTAGAAAATTTCATGAGGTTAATGGAAGACATTTTGCGGACCTTCACCAATTCCTTTGTGGTTGTATATCTAGATGACATCCTCATCTTCAACAAGATTTAGGACGCACTCTTACATCACATTCAGCAGGTCCTTCACACTATGCAATAACATAATCTATATGCTAACTTAGATAAATGATCCTTCGACGTGAACAAGGTCCAATACCTCAGATACATTGTAGATGAGCATGGTTTGCACATCGATCTATCCAATATACAATTCATTCATGAATGACCATCCCCGAAAACACTTACCAAGCTTCAGAGCTTCTTAGGCCTTTCCAAATTCTATCACAGATTTGTATTGGGGTTCTCTCATATCACATGGGCTCTCATCCAAGTGACCAATGGTTGTTGAAAAGCCAAATTTGTGTGGGGAATACCACAAAAAAAATCCTCAACCCCGGTGCTCATCATACTCGATCTTATGCTCAACCCTGGTGCTCATCGTACCCGATCTGCAACAACCATTTGATATTGAGACATGTGCTTCTGATTATGTTTTTGGTGTCGTTCCCACTCAGCAAAATCATCCAGTGGCCTATCATAGTGAGAAACTCTCAGATACCATCTGAAAGTACCCCACCTATGAAAAATAAATGTATTCCATTGTACAATCCCACCACCAATGGAAGAATTATATTTAGGGGAAGGAGATAGTCATCCATACAGATCACAAGCCTTTGCAATTCATGCAGACACAAGGGAAACTGTAGAATTACCACCATCAAAAGTGGTCCACATACTTTCAGTAGTTTCACCTCAACATTAAGTATAATAAAGGGAGCACCAATCACGTTGTTGACCACCTCAATTGACCTCTAGTTGCAACACTAACCATGGTGCTCGAATCTTGCGAGAATGATACCTTTGGGTGGTCCCAACTCTATGACAATGATCATGAATTAGCTATGACCTACCAAATGTTGGGAACATGCACGACCGTTTCCAACTTCAATCTTCAGGATGGACTACTATGCCATCTGGGTCATCTTTTTTGTTCCTTCAAGCGAGTGTGTGAAGATGATTTGGGAATCCCACTACGTTCGATTGCCAGGACACTTTGGCATGGAGAAGGTAGTGACAATACTATAGAAGTATTTCTATTGGTTGAAGCTATGACATGATGTTAATAAGTATATCAGATTCTGCACTTCCTGCTCCATTGCCAAGCCAACCATTTTAAAAAAGGACTATACACCCCTCTGCCTACTCTCGACAGTCCCTGAGAATCCATATCGATGGACTAAATGTCATGTCTCCCCTCCACCAATCATGGAAATAAATTTGTATTCATGGTTGTTGATTGATTCTCTAAGATGACCATTATGATCGACTGCAAGAAGAGTGTCACAACCAAGGCCACTTACAAGCTCTTTTTTGAGAGTTTATGGGTACAATTTGGAATACCACAGACCATCATATCATATTAGGACAACATATCCTTGAGCACATTCTAGTTGATCCTTTTGTCTCTATTAGTCACCAAGCTCACCAAATCCACTTCCTTCCACCCTTAGACTGATGGACAAATAGAGGTCATCAATAGGATGATCTTGCATCTCTTTTTCATGTACAAATCCAAGAATCCAAAAAAATGGGATGAGATCCTTCCTTATTTCCAACACATCTACAACAAATCCCTTCATAGCTTGACTAACCACAACCCTTTTCAGGTGGGCTTGGACTTTCAACCTTTGGGTCCCATTGATGTAGCACTACCACTTGCATCCACACAGGAAAAATCTTCTCATGCTAAATATGAGCTTGACAATGCCACCAAATTAATTGAAAATATTCAACACGTTTTCCAATAGGTCCATGATATTTTACAGAAATCCAATGCTAAGTAAAAGAAGTTCCATGATCAACATCGAGTTCCCTACAAGTTTCAGGTAGGAAAAAAGGTTTGGTTGCATTTGCAGAAAGTGTGACTTAAATTACCCCATCAGAAGTTGCATCCACTTTTCTATAGACCTTACACCATCACCAAGGATATGGGCGATAATTCTTTTGAGTTAAGTATCCCCCCCTTCCTTGGATTACACCCAATATTCAATGTGGACCTCCTTTGGCCATATTCTCCACCACTATTGAACACATTAGAAGTGGTAGAGCAACTAACATCTACAGAGCTCAACTGTAACTACTTGGAACAAGAAACCATTGATCGGATAATGGACACATAGGTTAATGGAAATTTCCAATAGAATATCCAAATCTATTGGGTTGTCAAAGCAGGGAAACTATTGCACTAAGGAAAGTGGTTCACCAAGCGTCAAGTTTAGAAGAAGTTTTTGCATTTAATGAGGAAAATTGACACAATGGAGAACATTGCTTCTTAAGGGGGGAGGAATGATATAGGTGGACATTGGTGGCGTCCCACCTATTCCACTGGTTCAAAATATAGTTTCCATATTGGAAGTTTTTCTACAGTTTTTTGGGTCCCAAACTTTTGGGGCTGTTTTGAGGCCATAAATGTTTTTTTTTACGTGGCAGTGACCAAAAAATTCCAGAGGATTATATTATGTCATTCAGAATGTGTACTTCTTGGCTATACCTTTTCGTCGAGGTACCAAGCATCCAAAATGAATATCATATGCAAACTTTATTTCATCGGAAATTTGACGTATCAATTACCCCCATCAGGGCCCACAAACCTTTTGGCATTTCATCTTTTGGGGTTATGGTTTTGGATGTTTAACATTTTCTCATTTATGATTTATATTAAAAATTCATTTGGATCCTCATTGTAACAACCTTCTTGTGATTGAGAATAACCATCATGTGTCTTCTCAAAGATAAACTACCACCATTCTAGCGAGTTCATTTCACTCTGTTTTTTATTTTACAATCTCTGCATATTTCATTGTTTAATAGAAATTGAGTATTACTTTATCTTTTTGTTTTAGTCCTATTTTTTTGTTTCATTTCTTTCCCTCATAAATCTGGATCAAGTTTCCTTTGACTTGTGGCCTATATGGTTGTTATTCTCACAAAATACCACTCTCAAATGTTTTAATCAACTATGGAACAAGATACAATGTGAAAGAATGGAACCCCCTTATCCTCCTAGTGGCCTGGTATTTAACATAGCCCAATATCCATTTAGGGATAGGTTTTTGACTTCCTCAACCCTCAATTGTGGTAGGGTTTTGAACCTTCTATAATCTTCTTAAAATTATTCACATGGATATTCCATTATGCATGAGTAATGGGGGTTGGTGTGGCATCCTCTCATACCATGGTGGTCAACACAATAGGTCAACTTGCGGGAGGCATAAATGTTTAATACAAACTCTTATTGATGCAAGGTATACACTGTTGGAAAGGTCTCGAAGTGTATAACACTATCAAGAGGGTGTGCATAAATTTTTGACACCAAAACCCCAAAAAGCATTGTTTAATACCTAAAAATGTCTGTAGAATGTTTCAGACCCCAATTTTCCAAACTGGGACCTCCCACTAAAATGACCTTGTAAGCCGATTCCTCCAATTTTTTCCACTTTTAAAGCATTGAGATAGATGAAAAATAATATAATGATCCAATCCAGATCATACCTCCCCATTTAGGGAGGTTTTGGTCCCCAAAAGATTTACTAAATGAGTTGATGAGATTTTCTCTCTACCTTATCCCTAGAGTATCACTTTGCTTTGCCTATAAGTTGTCCTTTCAACCCAATCTACCAAAGGTCATGCTTCCCTTGTCTTGTAGTTCTGGACCGCTTCTGCAAAATTGTGTCCTCTGATATATTTTCTTGAGAATTTGTTGCTAAGTCCTTTATGGAAGGTAGGACCTGCTCCTCCTCCTGATCCAACATGGAAGGCTCATAGAATTTGATATTATCCACATTCACCACTAAGTAAATAAACATGTATGGGGCTAGAATGATTTCGTAGGCATTATCTCCCACCTTTTCCAATACCTCAAAAGGACCATACTGTAGAGCCTTGATATTGTTACCAGGACCCTATAGCCTTTCTTTATTCAGTTGTAATCATACTTTGTCTCTCGCTCTAAATTTTCTCTTTGTTTTGTGTAATTAATCATGATTAATGATTGCCATGTAATGATATATAAACATTGTAATTATGTTATTGTTGATTTAAAATTCCAACAACTGACTATGGTGTGAATCCTTGAATGTATAAGACATGATACTAGGAGAGGGATTAATGAGGGTGCAAAAAGGGTATTCATATGTAAATATCCCAAGCCACCTTGGTGAATAATGTGAAGAAAATGATATTATTTCCTCTAACTTGCACTGAATCCAAACAATTAATGAGACAAGGGATGGTAGTTGAAAAACCAACCACCCAAATGAATGATAGCATGGGAGGTATGGCTAAGACAACAAAAACTGTTAGCCTAAAAGTACGATAGAGTACCATCTTATGCAGTCCATATTGACCCCATGAATTCCTTTTGACAGAAGGAAATAGGACAAGTTGAGAACCTTCCTATGGAGAGTGTGCAAGCGAAGAGGGCACGAGGGAAGATAGGGAGAGAGTTCACATCTAAAGAAGAGACGAGCAATATGTTTGGGGCTTGGGAGGAATAGAACTATTGCAAGTAAATGCACAAGTGAATACAAATAATCCCTAGTGGTAACATGGCTTGGCACAGGGGTGGCCAAAATGATGAGAATGAATGCTTATGAGCCTATGGTAGGGTTGAAAGGTGGAAACTCATAGTTAGTTGGTTGGATACATCTTGTATTAGATAATTATTCTTTACTCCATGTGTATTGAGTAGGATAATTAGATGGATGTTTTTGAATGTGCTAAGGCTGGGCATGCCTAAAATTGATGAAATTTATGTTGGTTCCTTTGTAATTACTTGCATCTGAAGGACTATGTTTAATGCAAGTCCTCATATTTTAACAATTTAGGAACTGTATATTTGAGCTTCTTGTGTGTGTAACAAAGTCTCTGTAGTGGTGTGATGTCTATAAAGAGAACATAGTACATAAATTAAGAGAGGGATACTAATGTTTAAGATAAATGGAATACTATGATAATGGTATGTTGGAGACCAATGAAGGTCAATATAACTTATGTTGTTTCCCCTCTCCTTAACACGAATGGTTATGGGAAAATAATCTTCATATGAATTCCAAGGGTTAGGCTTCGTGTTTGTTGTCAATGGAATAGGAGCCTTAAGCCCCACCTAATTCTCTTATGTGGAAGTTGAAGGGTCATGGGAGGTAAATCTTCATCCGAGAAAGGAGAAGAATACCATAGTAGTTTCTTGGGTATGGTGAAGGCTGAGAAGGCCCGATAAAAACCTTGGAAAATATTTAGAAGTTTACCTTGAATGGTTGAATCCAATTTTTGGGTAGTAAACATGAAGAGATCATATTTATGAGTTGGGACACCGCAAAATCGTCAATTCGGTTTAGCAGATATATCTTGACCCTTCATCAAAGAAGGTTATGATTCCTGGAGGGGATGTATCCTGAGTCACTAGGATCCGTTAGATCCTCCAGTGAGAGGTCTAGGAAATCCATGATCATAGATGAGGAACAAGATCCTATCAAAGTGTGAGGTCATAAGGAACCTTGTTGGGGGAGACTCCAAGTTAAAGTGATCCAATGATTTCTCAAAGTGCACACCATAAATAATTGTGACCATTGAGAATGGAGGAACCATCAGATTCGTTGGTCGAAGTGGCCCCATAAAAGACACTCTGATGAGAAATCCTAAGGGACAATCTGGAACATTAATTGGAGTAAAGGTGAGATTAATTCTCATCCATAGATCTTTGTAGGGTCTCTTCCGAGCAAGGTTAAGAGGGAAGGTGATGTATTATTGATGTCATGTTGATGGGGAGTGCGTACGTACCCAAGGATCATACATAGAATCCCAGAAATGGTCAAAGAAATTAGAAGTAAGTCCCCATCAAACTCATGCCTTTGAATGAGCGCTTTAATTTTCGAGTGTAGGATCTTTGGTGTAGAGATATCCATCATTGATCTGAGATTAGGATTTTAGAATGCTTGTGTGTGTGGTTGATAAGGGACTCTGATGGTAAGACCCCGAGAGAGGACCAGAACCACTAGACCATTCAAATAGGCGACTAAAGATACGAACCATCGATCGCAGCGAGGTCATTGGAATAGCCTCAGTTAGGGAAATCCAAGGGGAGTGATACACAGAGAAATCATGAACATAAATTGTGAGCGGTAATATTAAATCTCCGTCGTCAATATTGGTACTTTGAATTAATCATGGTCATTGGATTTGAGCTTTAATCCTGTGAACTGAGGAGGATCATACACCTGACATTGACGTGTAAATTTTTCAATTGGTCCATGTGGTGTATGGATATTGGTCCACATTGCACATGGGTATTGTGCCACATTTCAAGTAGAATCGAGTTTTTAGGTAGGACCTTATATTGAATTTTGAGTGCCATGCGTCGTGACTAGGTGGCAGGGCTGCATGTCGGGACAGGTGGCAACCAACGTATACAAAGGTGGACACATGTAAATTTGTAATGCGTAGGATAGGATGAATACAAACCTTGTTTTTTTGTACCTGAGAACATGTGTCTTAATCCTTACCGTTAGATATCATGAAGAGATTCTGGCCATCAATCGTAGGGTAATAATCAGAGAAAGTTATAGAGATACACTCCAAATAAGGAAATCCAAGAGGAGTCTTGGACCGTTGATTTGTTGAGATCAAAGTGACTCCAAGATGCAGTTATATCCATTTATCCACTTGGACCAAAATAGATCCGAGAGTAGATCTTGATTGTCCATCGAAGGGGCATTTTTCAAAGTGAGTTGTAGACCTAGAGGGGGGCACACCCCGCCAGAAGGAACTCAGATATTAATTGAGGACCACTAATCTTTCAGGGGTGAACTTGATGGACCATGAATGTTGGATCTAGTTGGGTCCATTCCAAGGTAATATTTCAAGGAAAGGTTCTGACCTTCCCTTGTAAGTTTAGAATGGTGGAGGATGTCGTTAGCTGATGTAATCAACCATTAGGAAGTGGACATGTGTCATCATTTAAATGAATAATCCTTGTTCCCTATGATGATGTGTGCTTCATGTCAATCCTTATGAAAGGTCCATGTGTCACACAATGGTTGGACCACGTGTCATAGGGATTGAGCATTATGAGGCATAGTTCCATGGGGACATGAGTGCCACATGGTGTGCCAAGTGGCAAGTACAAGATGGAAACAAAGGTCGAGGTGGTAGGTGACATGTAGGACATTCCATGTACCACATCGGATGGTGTATATGTAAACACTGAGTGACTCTTGACCATTGGATACAGAGAGGGAGGATCGTCAGATCCATTGTAGTGGTTGTGGTCAAAGTGCAAGGTTTGGAGTGAACTGTGACACTAAAGTAATGGTACTCTTACGGGGAGGACTCTGATATTGGATGAGAGTCATCGATCATTGAATGGGAGAGATTAAATATTAGTAGTTGGTCTCTGTTGGTCTCAATGAACACAAAGGGAAACCATTGTTAGAGTAGAGGTAAAATACGAGTAGGTGGAGAGTACGACATGATATGAATCGTGGATTTTGGAATTTGGGAACTGTTGGATCAATCAGAGTATGTACCATCAGAGATGGGATGAATCCTAAGCGGACAAAACTTTGATGGAAAGGGTTCAGAGATAATCCAAGGCATTGAATTGATGGAACCAATAGACTAGGGGATGACGGAAGAGACAATTGGTGCCACATTAGTTCCACATCATATGGTGCAAGTGTCGGGGAGCCACGTGGATGCCACATGGGAGTGATGTGATTGTAGACCAATGAAGGCCTAAGATCTTTGAGAAGCCCTAAATTTCGACCCACAACTCAATTTTGAGTAAAATTACAGTCGTTGGAAAGATCATGATGAGCATAAGACGATGGTTCCATCAAAAAGGAACTTTTGAGATGGTTAAAGGAACAAAAATTTAATACTCAATTTCCTTAAAATATACTTAGGAGTTGGGTATGTTACAAAGTGGTATCAGAGCAGGCTACAACACTAGGCTTGGATGGGCCAAAGATCGGTTATAGGACTGACATACCAATATTAAGATGATCCGGTTGACATATATTTCTACCTTTAAAGGATTGTTTATTATTTTCATTAACTCCCTGAAAAGAAGGACTACAGATTTAAAATATTGTTTTAGGATTTCGTGTGACAAATGAATCGATGTCGCTGGATAAATTGATAGTTTCTTCTACTAGAGTGAGAATATGTCGGTAAACATTCATGTTTGAATATGATG
The DNA here is from genome assembly GCA_009831015.1 of Picea engelmannii. Classification (NCBI taxonomy): domain Eukaryota; kingdom Viridiplantae; phylum Streptophyta; class Pinopsida; order Pinales; family Pinaceae; genus Picea; species Picea engelmannii. Next base: position 46,140 of record ML818899.1, on the reverse strand, counting down.
TAAAATGGAATAATCTTGTTAAGGGATGCTTAGGTTCAAAAGAATGAATACACTATTGACTGTAATACTTCATGTAAGCATTGGTGATTATTGCTTATATAAGGGCTAATATCCTTATGGAGAGAGTCCTTGTGGTTAAATAAATTTGGCATGGTCTCATAGAATCCTTAGCAGTTGTAATTAATTATTTAATAAATGACTAACTCCCATATACATAACTCCTTGTGGTCAGAGGACCGATGAATGTGTGTAAGGTTAGTTTACTTGACCTATAGCGGTGGAATCTTGCAACAAGAATAATATATATAAACAAGATAAAGAGGAGTCCTTCGGGACTATTGATAATCCTCATAAAGAGGAAATTTGGTAAAGGATTACCTTGGAAGAGGTATATTGGCCAAGAATGGTTAGTGGCAGGAAAAGAGTTTGGAATAATATCTTACTACCTTGGGCAGTACAATGACTACCTATCTAAAATGTTGAATTGGGGATTGATTTTGTAACAGAAGGGAAAGAGTGACTTCTTGCTAATCATTACTATAAGAGAAGGAAACCTAAGAAGGACTATTCCCGTGAGACTTGTCAAGTGAGTGGTTGTAATATCTCAACAAAGAAGGTTGATATTAAGACCAAATAAATGATTAGGAATAGTGTAAGTTAAAGTAAATAATTCCATGGATTAAATAATGCCATGAATTCATGACTGAACCTATGATGGACGGTTTGAGTATTTTTTTTAAATAATAGCTTGATGAAGTATGAAATTCCTCCGCAAGAGCTAAGATGAAATGCTAAAATAAAAATGAGCAAGAATGACCTTTTTATTGGTTGTTATCTTGTAAAGAGGGTATCATAATTATTATTTTATTAGTGAGACTGGTCATGTAAGTGTATGTAAGGCCTCATCAATCTGGATGATGTTAAACAAATATTAATAAATAAGGTAAAATTGTACAAGGGATGAACCTACATGTATGTAAATATACATATACTGCAAGATACCATATATAATAAATATGCAGAACAGAAATAAAATGCTAGAAATGGCAGAATAACAGTAATATATCCAGCATAATCTCCACAATAACACAGAAATGATATAAGAACAACAACATAAATAACACTTTGATTCAAGAAGCAATGTTCACAGGCCTCTTCGAGGGGGCAACCTCCAATCGAGCAGCGCTCTGTTACAATAATCTCCAAGCTAGGGTTTTCATACCCTCGACCCTTATTTATACTAAATATGTTTATCAAGAGAAGCATCTAGAGGAAGATCCTTCTAGAAGCAGAAGCTTCTATTAGGTCTTCTTACATCCGCCTTATTCTATTTTATTGAAAAGCCTTATTAATATTGACCTTTATTACATCCGAATATATTGATCTACCTATGTGTGGGTTAGGACCCTAACATGTCCGCCCCCTTAAAAACAACCTTGTCCTCAAGGCTTGAGATGTGGAAATTGTTGCAGAATGGTAGTTGGTTCCCAAGTGGCATCTACTGGATTTGTATCTTTCCACTGGACTAGCACTTCCTTGATGGTTCTCTGACACAGGCGACACTCACGCTGGTCCAAAACTGCTTCTGGCTGTATCCAAATGGATCCTTCTTCAGCTAACTCGGGAAGGTTGGTTTGAATTTGGCACCTAGTTCCAATCACCTTCTTTAAGCATGAAACATGAAAAACTGGATGTAGCTTCGACTGACTAGGAAGAGCTAACTGATATGCGACTTGTCCCACATGCTTGAGAACTGTATAAGGACCATAACATTTGGGTGTTAGCTTCTGACAATGCTCGACCTTCAAGGAAGTTTGCTTGTATGGTTGCAATCGCAGAAACACCTGATCCCCTTCTCCAAATTGACATCCAGAGTGACTTTGATCTGCTTGTTGCTTCATGCGATTCTGTGACATGACCAAGTTCTCTTTAAGGGTAAGAAGAATATCCTCTCAAACTGTAAGTGTTTGGTCAACTGCCTGGACCTTCGAGGTACCCGGTAAGTATGAGAGAATTGAAGGTGGCTTCTGTCCATATACCGCTTCAAAAGGAGTCATGTGAGTAGTTGTATGGTATGTTGAAATAATGTAACTGCAAAGAGTATTCTTATTATTATTGTTATTTTATTCATAGGATTAATCCCCATTGTGGATTAATCATGTCGGTAATTGTATTAGGACCAAATCCCCTTTTGCGGATTGGTTAACAGACAATTATAATAGGCAGAATAAGAAGTCGGCCCCAGTAGTTAATAAGAAGACCCGGAAACATAATAAATGTGGGTTTACCCACCCAGATTAGGAAGTCGGCTCTGCCAGTGAAGAGACACTTCACACATGCCAGAACTTGTATAAATAAAGGAGGCTAGCGCCTCATTTGAACACAACACACTTGCTCATTTATGAGAGACAAGTTCTGATCTGTTACCGACAAAGGAGAGAAGAAGAAGAGTGGCGCATCTTTTGGAGAGGACTATCTGTATTGGTTTGAGTTATCTCTTGACATTGTATTGGCAATTTATGATAAGGAAGTTTTTGTTGGGTTTTCTTCCCCTAGAGGGTTTCCCAGAATAAATGTTGTGTCTCTTGTGGATGTGTATTTCTTAGTGATCTTGTTCTTATGTTTCTATTATCTATTGAAATGCAAAGAACTATAATAATGGAATAAACATTAACATGGTTTTAGAGCCAACCTAAAGGAAGCATTTTTCGCAAGAGGAAAAACGTCACTGTTACCGTACCCAAAAATTAGGGTTTTGAAAAAGTGAATCTTTTCAGCTCTAAAACCACCTAGAAAGTTGTGCCCTCCCCCAAGGATCATTTTTTCACTTAGAGTGCACCTTTTCAGTGGCTGGATCTCCTGAAAAGTGAAACCCTAGTTTCACAAAGTACCAGAAGTACCAGAAAACCAGAAGCACCAGTCTAGAAATCCGTAGATCAAGTTTGAGGGGGTAAAAGTTGGATTTTCGAAATTTCGACTGCACCAGCTAACTCGCCTCAACTCAGCGCATCTATCCCGTGGATCAGAATTTCAAAATTTGAAGTTGGAAAAATTAGGGTTTCCTCATAAAACCCTAAGTTGCAGTTGCAGTTGCAGTCTCAGAACCAACTACAACTGCAGTACCAGTTGCAGTTGCAGTCGTAGAACTAGTTGCAATCACCCTTGAAATTTTCTCAAGAGTTGGCAATGATTACCGCTGCTACTAGATGGAGCCACTACCTGCAAATGTTATCAGAGATATGTACCTACATATGTTTAATGATTAAACCCTAATGAGTATTTGTAGGAGAAGGGATCTCTTGCCATAGATCAAGAAGGATCTCAAGATCCAACACATTCAGAGGAATGATGCAACCCAGGTGTGATTATTCTGATATGCATTTATTTGTCATGACATTATTAGTGTTGCATGTTGAAGCTATGATCAAATTATTAGAAGGATTAAAAGTTGATCATAGAGCTTATCCTCTAACCTAAAATTTTGTCAAGATAGCGTATTGTCTTAGTACAGAAGATAGGTTGAAGAAAGCACTCGTCACTTGAGTAAAGGAGACCTGGAAGAAAAGCAAGCACTCATTCTTGAGGACAAGGCTCCAGGTTTGATTAATCAAGATTAATAAGATTCAAAGGTACACATGATAAGTTGATGACTATAATTGAAATAGCAGTCGTCGTAAATTATTATACTTGATAGCATGTGAGCATATAGAGGTAAATACTTTGCCTGATACTACTAACACCTCCTCTAGGAGAAACCTCGTGTGTTAGTTCCAGGTTGCCATGGAAGAATGCTTGGTCACAAAACTATGAGAGTGTTGACCTCATTTTGTATTGTATTCCTTACCTTTAATCTTTGCTTCAGATAAATTATAAGTGATAGCTCTAAAGGAGCTACTGTGATGATTGTTCATGTTATTGCTTTATATTATCAAGAAGGATATTATTCTTGCTTGTTGTTTTTTTGACCTTGCTCCAGGTCACATGAGGAAGCTATAGCGAAGGTTGCAGAAGGCAACGTGCTAAAGAAGAGACCATAAATGGAGCAATCATCATTGGAAGAGAAGAAGATGACTTGCATAAGCTATAGGGTCACTCAGAAGCTGCCATGACCCACGCCATTGAAGAATCTTGGCATTGAAGATTAGATCACTTCAACTACAAGGTGCTACCATACATATGCAAAGCTATCACAGGTTTACCAGAACTCAAAGGTGACCATGAAGGCGTATGCAATGGATGTGCATAAGGGAAGAACATCAAGAACCCGTTTTCGAAGAGGGACAACAAGACAGAAGGAATCCAAGAACTCATCCATTTAGATGTGTGTGGCCCAATGCCATCATTCTCCATTAATGGGTATGTATACTATGTATCGTTCATTAATGATTATTCTCGTAAAAGACCTAGATATATTTGAAGTGTTCAACAAGATCAAGGAATTCAAATCCTTGATAAGAGAACCCTTCTGTAATGAATATTAAGATACTCAGGTCAGATAATGGAGGAGAATACACCTCAGAAGAGCTCGTGAACTTCTGTAAAGATGTTGGGATCAAGATCCCCAACAAAATGGTGTAGCTGAAAGGAAGAGCAGAACAATTATGGAATCTGTAAAGACCATGATTCACGATCAAGACCTTCATGTGTGCATATGGGCAGAAGAAGCTATGACAGTTATTTATGTGCAGAACCAATTATCTCATAGCGCACTTGGGTTCAAGACCCCAAAAGAGATGTTCACCAGAAAGAAGCCAGAGGTAAGCCACCTAAAAATATTTGGTTGTCTAGTGTTTATTCATATACCAAAAGAGAAAAGAAACAAGCTGGAACCCTCCGGAAAGAAGGGAATATTTGTGGGATACTGTGAGGTGTCCAAGGCCTTTAGAATATACATACCTGGTCACCGCCACATTGAAATCAGCAGGGACGTGACCTTTGATGAAGAAGCAACACTTAAAAAATCAAGAAGATGCTAGCTTAAAGAAATATATGAAGAGGAACCTGTAAATCCCAGGATTACAGAATCTGTGAGGAAAGTTCCCAGAACTGCAGAACCTGTAAGGGAAGTCGTAACTTCCCCTTATGAGGAGACTCCTGAAGATCATGATATAACAGAAGTTCAAGAACCTCCTCAAATGACCTTCTCCCATAAAAGAAATCCTGCTTGGGCAAGAGATCTTATTCAAGATGGAGAGAAGTATGGTGTTCCAGAAGGAACCACAAGACAGGTGAAAAGACCAAAGCCATTCTCCAGTTATACGGCTTTGATGTGTGATCTTCTAGAAGAAGAACCTACATGCTTTGAAGAATCCATTCAAAAGAAGGAATGGGAAGATTCCATGACAGAGGAATACCAATCCATAATGAAGAACGAAGTATGGGAAATAGTTCCCAGAATGAAAAATAAAGATGGGGTATCCTACAGATGGCTCTTCAAAATAAAACATGTTGCTAATGGAAGTATTGAGAAGTATAAAACAAGATTTGTCGCTTGTGGCTTTTCCCAGAAGGAAGGCATTTACTATGAAGAGACATTCGCTCCTGTAGCTAGATACACTTCGATCAAGACCATCATAGCTCTTGCAGCTAAGATGAAGTGGAAGCTGCACCAAATGGACGTGAAGACAACTTTCCTAAACAGGGTCATCGAAGAGGAAGTGTATATAGAGCAACCTCAAGGATTTGAGGTAGAAGACAAGAAGTCTCATGTCTGCAAATTGAACAAAGCCTTATATGGATTGAAGCAAGCTCCTAGTGCTTGGTATGGTCGTATAGACAGTTTCTTGACGATCTTAGGCTTTACTAAGAGTAAAGAAGACTCAAATCTCTACTTCAAAATTATGGATAATGAACCAGTAATCTTACTACTGTATGTGGATGACTTATTTTTAACTAGAGAAGAAAATCTCATCACCGAATGTAAAAAAGAGACTTGCCGCTGAATTTGAAATGAAAGAACTTGGCCTAATGCATTACTTCTTAGGTCTTGAGGTATGGCAGAGTCCAGAAAGGATCTTCCTTAACCAAGGGAAGTACACAGTCGAAATATTAAAGATATTTGACATGCTAGAATGTAAGTCCATGAATACACCCATGGAAACGAAGCTGAAGTTGTTGGTCAACACTTCGTCAGACTTGATAGATGCTACACTGTACAGACAGATTATTGGATCACTGATGTACCCCACGAACACTAGACCAGACATCTGTTTTGCAGTGAACAACTTGAGTCAGTTTCTGGTAGAGCCCAGATGTGTTCACCTAGTGGCTGCAAAACATGTGATGAGGTACCTTAAAGGTACAATGGATTATGGTCTCAGCTATGATGGAGATCATGACTTCACATTGAGTGGATATACTGATGCAGATTGGGCAAGAAGCGTTGCTGACAAAAAAATCACTTTCGAATGTTGTTTCAGTTTGGGATCAGCCATGATCTCGTGGTAGAGTAGGAAGCAATCCAGTATTGCTCTCAGCACAACGGAAGTAGAGTACATTGTCGCATGTTCTGCTAGCTGCGAAGCTATATGGCTTCGAAAGTTTTTGACTGGCCTATTTGACTTGGAGATAAGAGCAACCGTGATTCTATGTGACAACCAAAGCTGCATAAAGATGACAGAGAATCCTGTATTCCATGACAGGTCGAAGCACATAGAGATCCACTATCATTTCATCCGTGACATGGTACAGAGAGGAGCCTTGAAGCTCCAGTACATTAGCATGGATGAATAGGTTTTTGATGTGTTGACCAAACCTCTATCTCGTGTAAAGTTTGAACACTTTCAAGATAAGCTTGGTATAGTCCGAAAGGACCCTCCCTGAAAGGGGGAGTATATATTTATTCATTTCTTCTGACCTCACTATTAGACGTAAAGCAAGATGAGTCATTGCTTCTGACCTCGCTATTAGACGTAAAGCATGACGTTGTGTGTTCCTTGCTTCTGACCTCGTTGTTAGACGTAAAGAAAGATGAGTCATTGCTTCTGACCTCGCTGTTAGACGTAAAGCATGATGTTGTGTGTTCCTTGCTTCTGACCTTGCTGTTAGACGTAAAGCAAGATGAGTCATTGCTTCTAACCTTGCTGTTAGACATAAAGCATGACACTGTGTGTTCCTTGCTTCTGACCTCGCTGTTAGACGTAAAGCAAGATGAGTCATTGCTTCTGACCTCACTGTTAGATGTAAAGAATGACATTGTGTGTTCCTTGCTTCTGACTTAGTTGTTAGACATAAAGCAAGATGATTCCTCGCTTCTGACCTCGTTGTTAGACATAAAGCGAGATGTTGATGTGTTCCTTGCTTCTAACCTAGTTTTTAGACGTAAAGCAAGATGATTCCTCACTTCTGACCTCATTGTTAGACGTAAAACGAGATGTTGATGTGTTCCTTGCTTCTGACCTAGTTGTTAGACGTAAAGCAAGATGATTCCTTGCTTTTGACCTTGTTGTTAGACGTAAAGCAAGATGTGACTGACACTGAGCTACCAGATTAATAGCTGTGACATTGATCCAGTGTAGTACTGTGATGTGTCAGCCTAGTGTTGTGATGAGGTATCATTTTTACTGATACATATTGATGCAGATGATGATGGAATTCTTTCGAGAATGATGATGTTGCCGATGAAGAAAACTTTCGATGACTCGTAAATATGCCAGCCAATGTTCCAAGATGATATTGACGATACTGTCCTCCTGATGCCACTGATGATGCAGAGCTCTCTCACTTGATGCTATTGAAGAATACCCTTCTTGTTAAGGGGGAGTGTTGAAATAATGTAACTACAAAGAGTATTCTTATTATTATTGTTATTTTATTCATAGGATTAATCCCCATTGTGGATTAATCATGTCGGTAATTGTATTAGGACCAAATCCCCTTTTGTGGATTGGTTAATAGACAATTATAATAGGCAGAATAAGAAGTCGGCCCCAACAGTTAATAAGAAGACCCAGAAATATAATAAAGGTGGGTTTACCCACCTAGATTAGGAAGTCGACCCTGCCAGTGAAGAGACACTTCACACATGCCAGAACTTGTATAAATAAAGGAGGCTAGTGCCTCATTTGAACACACCACACTTGCTCATTTCTGAGAGGCAAGTTCTGATCTGTTACTAGCAAAGGAGAGAGGGAGAAAAGTGGCGCATCTTTTGGAGAGGACTATCTGTATTGGTTTGAGTTATCTCTTGACATTGTATTGGCAATTTATGATAAGGAATTTTTTGTTGGGTTTTCTTCCCCTAGAGGGTTTCCCAGGATAAATGTTGTGCCTATTGTGGATGTGTATTTCTTAGTGATCTTGTTCTTATGTTGCTATTATCTATTGAAATGCAAAGAACTATAATAATGGCATAAACATTAACATGGTAGGAAGTGTTGTACCACCATTTGGCTAGGGGTAGCCATTGAGCCCACTGATGTTGTTTTCCAGAGGCAAAACACTTCATATATGTTTCCAAACACTTGTTGACAACTTCTGTTTGACCATCAGTCTGGAGATGATAAGCTGTGCTGAGATACAATTGGGTGCCCTGGAGCTTAAACAGTTCTTGCCAAAAACTGCTTGTGAAAGTTGGGTCACGATCAAAAACAATAAAGTGTGGCATGCCATGAAGCTTGAAGACCTGGTCCATGAAAAGTTGAGCCACCATGGATGCAGTAAATGGGTGTTGAAGAGCGCAGAAATAAGAATACTTGGAAAGGCGATCCACAACCACCATTATGACTGATTTATTCCCTGATTTGGGTAAGCCAGTAATAAAGTCCATAGAGATATCCTTCCAAATAGCAGGTGGAATCGGAAGCGGTTGTAGTGTGCCCGAAGATTTGACTGTTTCGCCCTTGTGGCATTGACACACCTCACATTCAGCGACAAAATTACGGATGTCATGTTTCATACCATCCCAGAAAAAAGAACGTTTGACTCTGTCATATGTTTTGGTGAACCTTGAGTGCCTCGCTGTGGGTGTAGCATGAAGCTCAGAAAGTATCGTGGATTTAAGCTTTGATTGTTTACTTAAATACAAACAACCTTTGTATCGAAGCTCATCCTAGAGCCAAGAGTACCCTGGGGGAGTCGGAGCCTTGGTTTGCAATTGCTGGATCAGATGCAAACTTTTAGTATCTTGAAGCCATTCCTGGTGCACATCTTGGAGCCAATCGAGTACAATGAAGGAAAGAGAAAAAAGAGATGCTTCTTCTTCATATTTTTGGGACGGTGCATCCGCCACTACATTGTTTTTTCCCTTCTTGTAAATGATCTCATAATCATAACCAAAGAGCTTAGTCACCCATTTTTGTTGCTCCTAGGAGGAAATGCATTGTTCCATAAAGTGCTTGAGGCTTTGATGGTCGGTCTTGATTTGGGAGCGTTGCCCCAAGAGATAAGGGTGCCACAGATCAACGGCATGCATAATAGCCAACATTTCCTTTTCATAAATGGGTTTGCCCAGATTCCTTTCAGACAGTTGTTTGCTGGTGAAGGCCAAAGGTCGACCCTCTTGCATAAGGGCAGCGTCAATTCCTTTCCCTGAGGCATCACATTCCAACACAAAGGTCTTTGTAAAATCAGGAAGGGCTAGAACCGAAGTGGTGCACATGGTCCTCTTCAAGGTTTGAAAATCTTGAGCAGCAGTTTAAGTCCAAGTGAAAGAGTTTTTCCTTAGGAGAGCAGTGAGAGGTGTTGCAATATTTTCGTAGTTCTTAAAAAACTTGCGATAATACCCTATTAAGCCCATAAATCCATGCAAGCTTTTGAGAGTCTTTGGGTGTGTCCAATCTTGCATAGCTTCAATATTTTTTGGATTCACCCTGACGCCATCCTTGCAAACCAGATGACCCAAGTATTCTACTTCTGAGGCACCAAAAGCACATTTAGATTGTTTCAGGAAAAGTTGGTGTTGGGAGAGGAGATGGAGAACTTGATCCACATGAGTAAGATGGTCTGTCTAGGTTTTGCTATAGATGAGGATATCATCAAAGAAAACTAAGACAAAATGACAGAGAAATGGACAGAAGACATGATTGATGAGGCTTTGGAAGGTGGAGGGGGCATTACACAAGCCAAAGGGCATGACCAAAAACTCATAGTGGCCCTCATGAGTGTGAAAGGTCGTCTTGGGAATGTCTGCCTCTTTCATATGTATCTGGTGATAGCCTGAGCGAAGATCAAGTTTAGTAAAGAATTGGGCGCCACTCAATTCATCCAGGAGGTCATCAATGACAGGAATGGGAAATTTTTCTTTAATGGTCAGTTTGTTGAGGGCACGGAAGTCAGGACACATTCTCCAAGAACTTTCTTTCTTCAGGACCATGACTACATAAGAAGAGCAAGGGCTCATACTAGGGCGGATAATGCCTACATTAAGGAGTTCCTGGACCATTTTCTCAATTTCATTTTTTTGTGAAAAGGGGTGGCGATATGGACGGATATTGGGAGGAAGTCTTCCAGGTACAAGGGGAATGGAATGATCATGAACATTGCGGGAAGGAGGGAGGACTTGGGGAGTGGAAAATACCATTTGGTGTTTAGAAAGGAGAGCTTGGAGGTCATGCGGCACCGAGGGTGTCTCTGTTGCTTGAATGGCATGGAGTTGGGCAATGACACTAGAATGACCTTTTTTGAGCAGTTTTTCCATGCGATGGGAACTAATGACCTCAGGTGAACCAACAATGATGCCTTGGAATTTTAAATTGGTGGCCTTCCTGGTCGAATTGCATGGTTAATGCCTTAAAATCCATGAGAATGGGACCCAAAGTTCTTAGCCAGTTTGCACCCAACACAATGTCACAACCACCCATGTCGATAGCAAACATATGGGATTTTAGGTGGTAGTCACCGATTTGGAGACACACATTTTCACAGTGCCCTTCACATTTCATGAAACCACCATTGGCAATCATGATTTGGAAATTGTTGACAGCATGGATGTAGCAATGAGTTTCTTGGGCAATGCGACGATGAATAAAATTATGGGTGCTTCCACTATCAACCAGAATGATGACCTTCTGATGCTTGATGTAACTGATTAACTTGCGGGTTTGGGGAGCAGAAAATCCAGTGAGATCATTGAAGGAAATGACGGGTTCTACTTCAAGAGGGTCTAAGGGAGGGGTTATGTTAGTGATTTCAGGTGACTCAAACACAAAGGGAGTTTCAACATCCTCTTCTGAAATATCCTCAGAGATGGCCATAAAAAACTTTTGTTCCTTACACTTGTGGCCCGGGAAATATTTTTCATCACAATTATAACAAAGTCCTTTGAGTTGGCGTTCAACCATTTCAGCCCTGGTCAATTTTTGGATTTTTAATGGGGCGGAGGGAGTAGTGGGAGTGACGGGTTTAGGGCGAGGGATAAAGGAGGGTTTTCGGTTTTGAGATGATACAACCTATTGTGCTTCTTTAGCTATTTTAGTAGCCTCCAGCCAAGACGAGGGTCGAGCCATGAGGACATGGGCCTGAATCTCCTCCTTAAGGCCACTGATAAAACACTCTCGAAAGAAAGCATCAGTCATGCTCTCTGTTCGAAAAGCCAAGCTCTCAAAGACAACTATGAAGTCCTCTACTGTTCCGGATAGTTTCAACTTTGTCAAATGGCCCAAATGGTTGGTATCTGTGTCAAAGCATTCATAAAGCTCAGTCACAAATTGGGTCCAAGCAATATACCCTTGACGGGAAGTTTTTCTCCATTGCCACCATTGCCAACGTTCTTGATCTAGATGGAGAACACCATACCAGAGTTTGGCCAAGTCATCTGTAATGTTGTATAAAGAGAAATAATGTTCCATTTGGGTTACCCAACCAGTGGGGTCCGAGCCATCAAATTTGGTCACATCCACCCGCGGAAGGCGTATGTCACATTGAAAGTGATGGAACTGAAAGGTATGGGAATGGGAGGAATTTTCACCTTCAATCTTTGGAGGTGCTTCAGAGAAATGGTCATCTGTAGGGATCTTCAGTTTAGTGCAGAGTGATGCAAAGATAGATTCAAGCTGGGTGGTCAGGTCTTTTTTGACTTCCTCCATTGAGGACTGCATGGTTGTATTTATGGTAGCATTGATGGATGAATCGATGGAGGCAATAGTAGCACTGAGTTGTTTCACTTCTTTTTGAGTTTCGAGGAAACCAGATTGCATGGTGTTGAAGCGAGCTTCCAGGTTTTGGCTACGGATATGGGCCATGAGGATGGGTGAACTGAAAAGGGGTGGGCGGGGTCAAAATTTTTGCCGAAAAATGATATGGATGAATGTGATAAGGGCGGAGATATATCCAATGGAATAGGTCTTAAATAATGGTGAAAAAAATTCCAGATTTTTTTTTAACACCTGCGGAGTTATACTCCGGTCTGAAGAATACTGCAGTGATGAAATCCCCAAATGATTAATCAGTTTTTTTTTTTTTTTTAAACACATGCGGAGTTATACTCCGGTCTTAAGAATACTGCAATGATGAAATCCCCAAATGATTAACTAGAAAGAAATGTGTATTTACTTGGCAACCCGAACACAGTTGCGCGACAATAAATCTAGTCTGTTTTAATTTGTTTATGTTTTTGTCTCCCAAGGGTTAGGTATTCAAGGGTTCTATAGAAAAAGGTTTTCCATGTGCTATAGCTCTCTGATATACGTGCGGGGTCCAATAGTAGTACTCGGCCCAATATCTCAGGGCACTAACTAAGGAGGATAGACTGTAGCCTTAGTCGTACTACCTGACTACCTAGGTACTAGAGAGTATCTTCCCGAGTGTTGTTCTCGGTGACACTATAGCAGTCCAGCAGCCGATAGGTTTATCTAAAGAGGGCTTCAAGAAATCTAGGTCGATCCGTACACATGTGTTGTCTGATGCGCTACCACTCGAAGGGGTATCAATAGGGGTTACAAGGGTGGCCAACAGATGTGCACTTAAGAACCACTTGTATTTCCTGCGTGTATGAATCCCTCAACCGTGGGTTTATGCGTGTAACGACATATCTCTGTGGCTTAAATACGTTGGAATACGTCTCTACCCTGGAAAAAAAAATCCCACAATTTCTGCCAAGGAAAGTGCTCTGATACCACTTGCAAGATACCAAATATAATAAATATGCAGAACATAAATAAAATACTAGAAATGACAGAATAACAGTAATATATCCAGCATAATCTCCACAATAACACAAAAATGATATAAGAACAACAACAGAAATAGCACTTTGATTCAGGAAGCAATGTTTGCAGGCCTCTTCGAGGGGGCAACCTCCAATCAAGCAACAATCTGTTACAATAATCTCCAAGCTAGGGTTTTCATACCCTCGACCCTTATTTATACTAAATATGTCTATCAAGAGAAGCATCTAGAGGAAGATCCTTCTAGAAGCGGAAGCTTCTATTAGGTCTTCTTATATCCGCCTTATTCTATTTTATTGAAAGGCCTTATTAATATTGACCTTTATTACATCTGAATATATTGATCCACCTATGTGTGGGTTAGGACCCTAACCTATACATGCTTAAAAGTATGATATGAATGCCATAATAAGTGAGATGTGAGGCAATATTTGTACTTTCCAGATCTAAGTAATGCCATAGAATCATAGTTGACTTTGTTTTAAGAGGTCTAATTAGTTGTTTGAATACTAGATTGAGGAGGGTGTACTGCATTCCTCAAAAAGAGCTAGTGTAATATGTCGAAGGAGTAAAGGAGCAAGAATGCTCTGTTATGAATAAGTGGCAATATGATCGTGTCTTTGAGAATTTCATGGAAACGATAGTGAAAAATTCATGAGTACAATAATTTAACCAACATGAAATGTTGAAATTGCAAAGTGTGTTGGTAGTGGACAACCACAACATACTAATGCACTCAATTAAGTGCCTGAAAGCACAACTTGAAAGCAAATTGTTAACATAAGGATGTTAATTTTAATGTAAAATTGAAATGCATAATAAGAATGCAAGATTATATTCCTTATGGAATATTTGGAAAGAATCTAAAATAAAAATTGAGGTCAACTCAAGGATGATAGCATTTCAGATAAGAGATGGAGCTGCCACAAACGTTGCATGGGGAAGAAGTCCCATGTGGAGGAAATATGTAAGGACTCTGACTCAAGAACATATCCATAACCTTAATAACTATTGAGAGTTAGACAGTGGGGATGTAAATCCTATTTACATAAGAATCCCAGATTACATTTAAAAATATAACACATACCTGGGAGACATGCGAGTGGATGTTGACCAACCTGATTTTTGGTAAATGTGCAAAATGAATTATTGTCGTAATTAAATTGTGAATTAAATCTTATTGTTGTAAGGATGTTTCTTATTATCCAGTAAAGGTCAAGATAAAATTAGTCGAGACTGCTCAAGGAACAGAGCTGGCATAACCTAGGAGGGATAAATTGTAGAAGCAAAGAAGGGAAAAAGGATTAATTATTTTCTCAATATTAAATTCTGAATAATGAGACAGAGTTGTATGCTTTAAAAGAGAAACTATGGAAATAAATTTATTTGGTAAACGAAAGACAAATATGACAAATATGTTTAGTTAAATGAGCTTGGTTAGGCCATGTCATGAAAATATAGGGATGCCTTAAAAATAACTTCGCTAGACTGGAATCTCCAGACTATGTAGGATTTGGAAGGAGGGAATAATCCCTTAACTCCTTTATTGTCAATTGTTGTGTTTCTATGGAATGAGGGACTAATATATTATTGAGTTTGAATGGTTTTGGTATGCGAATGATGAGACAGCTGGAAAAATTTAATTGTGTTTGCACTGAGGGCAATGCAATAGAGTGAATATATATATGTTGAATTAAATACTATGGCATATGCATTTTGGACTTGACCTAACAAGTGACATACTTTGAATGTGATGTTGTGTTAGAAAAACATGATCGTGGAGCAATAAAATAAAACAAATGCGAAAATAAAACACAGAAGATACACAATACAATAGAGACACAGATATACGTGTTTCACCCGGTGTGGGCTACGTCCACCAGAGAAATTTCCAGGTTCTTCCTTTATTATTATCCAACAAATGAAGGGATACAACCTATAGCACACCCAGTGTAACTTCCTCTTCTTTCTCTCATTGTCTCCTCACTCAAAATACAATATTCGACATGATGCATAGCTGCAATATATTTCTCTCATAAAAGAGGGTTGTCTTCTAGGGAAAAAAACCCTAACATAACTTCTACCGTCAGATCTACAACTTTATAATGAATGGTCCAGATTTACAATGAAATTACAATATACATTTACAAGGAATTTTTTCCTTTGGGGGCTTTACAGAGGGGGTAACCCCCCTCTGCACTCCCCCGCATGGAGGAGTGTACATTCTTTTGGGGTGTAAAGTCTTCATGGGGTATAAACATGGCTAAAAACAAAGACCTATGAATCAAGAAGATAATCAAGCTCCACAACCAACATGTTGCATGTTAGTAAAGGATTGGATTCGTAGGAAAGGAAAACTTCCAATGGTGGACATCCTCAAGCAGGGGAGAAATATAAGGAGGTTGTCATTGAAAGTAGTTTTAGGGAGTTTAGAAGTCCCTAGGAAGCACCACTGATGAGATAATATCAAAGAGGGCGCTGGAAACCAGAACAGGTATACAAGTGTTCATGCCTATGTGACATAATATATGAAGGGATTGGGTAAGAATCCCTTCTGAAATAATTTACTATTCTAATAATATGAAATAGTTTGAATGGTTTTTGCATGCCATTGATACCCAAACATGGTATGACTCGAGAAGAAGAACCTAAATGATGGAGGTGTGAACCTTTTTATGGTGAAGGAAGGATTGAAATCATTGAAAGAATTCATGAACATGTATGTCATGAATGCAATGACCAATCATGAATGTTTGAGAGAAAAAGTGCTCATGGGAAACACACTAATTACATGCATTACATAGATGCATGTGGTAAGAGAGTCTATGTATGTAGGAATTCCCATTGTGGAAGAGGTATCTCCCAGTACTCTACATAATTGTAGAAGGATAAAGAGAGAAATTGGGTGACCATAAACGGGGGAACCTTGGTTAATGGTGAATAAAGTGACTTGGATGCATTTAGGTGAAACTTTCAGTTTCATGTTATGCTTATTTGAGGTTGTGATAAATTTAAAGTAGAAAATATAGTGCTTCCATAATGATGAATGTGGACAAAGAATCCATGTGGCGAGAGGTTGGATGAATTCCAACACACCATGGTAAGAGTGCCTAATGTGAAAATGGATCAATATGAAAATCAATGCAAGGGTGCATTGTGTGAGAACGTGGCCATGAACATTGACACATTGTTTACATTTTTTTTGTTTGTTTGTTAATTTGTGCGGGACCTGTTGGCTATGTGATTAACCTGTGGCTTGAGAAACTGCGACTTAGGGGCATCTAAGCCGTCAAAATCACCCGGGGATCGCACCCGGCCTGAGCCACACCAACCCTTAACATGGTTGGATTTTTTGTCCCTATAGGTTTCGAACCGATGACTTTAACATCACGGAGTGGCTTAACAACACACTCCATCACCAATTGTCCTACACCTCGGGGACGACACATTGTTTACATTTAATTTATGTATGAATTTCATTTGGTTGGACTTAATATGTTGAAATAATGCATGTCAAAGGATTGATATATTTCCTTTTACTTTATATAATTGAATGGATAAATATGATTTAATTGTTAGTATGCACAATTTTGAAATTGTGGGGAAGCCACTGCAAGTGTGAAATAAATATGTATGAGCATAATAACTAACAATTTGTTTTTCTATGTGAAGATGGAATTACAGGAAAAAGGATCTTGGATATGGAAATGTTGTAATCCCATTAGGAAGACCAATGTCTGTTGAGCCAAACTGTTATGAAAAGGAAAATCTCATGCTTGTGAAATCTGGCTCCAATATGGAACAAATATGATAATAGAAAAGTGAAATGGAAATCTGTGGGTGCAGATTTCAAAGAAAATTTTTAATTGAAAATTAATGAAAATATCTCCCAAATTTCTATATGCATGTAAACAGAGGTGAGATGAAAAAGATATGTCCATGGAGGACATATGGTGGTTGTAAAATAAGAAAGCATGGAAAAGGAAACTGTGTGACAAGGGAACTTTGTAATAAGTTGTGATCTCCAAAGATAATGTCATGTTGTGGCAGCATGGGTTGAAGGGATGCCTCGACAAGAACAAGTTAGAGGGATGCCTCGGATGTAAGACTCGATGAAGTCTCTAAAACTCTTTTTTGCGAGAAATCCCTGACAGGAAAGATGGATCATCTGAGGGACTGTATAGTAGAGAAGGGGATGCCTAAGCCTGAGCCTGGAGGGTGAGTGACCAAAAGGAAGAGTAGACTTCAATGACTCTTGTAAATTGTTGAATTGGGATCATGCACACAATGGGTGTGTATTTTAAATTGTTGAATATGGATGTGGATCCATGAATTGCATAGAATAAGTATATTGTTGATATGTAAAATTCCTCTTGAATTTTGAACATAAATGAAATGTTTATGCATGAAATTATGAATTAATATGATCGATGTATGATATGGTTTTAGGCAGGTGCTAAATGCAAAAAAGTCCGAAAGGGACCAAACCAAGAAGAGGAAATACATTGTTGAAACAACTGAAAGATAGATGCATGATAGGTGTTGCTAAAATGCAGAGAACATCAAGGACGATGTTCCTTTGAAGGGGAAGGGGATTGTAACACCCCCTTTCCTAAACCTATGATTATATATAATTAATAATGATTAATGAATTCCATGTAATGATATATAGACAGTGTAATTATGTTCTTTTTTATTTAAAATGCAAACAACTGACTGTGGGGTGAAGCCTTGAATGTACAAGCCATGATACCAGGAGATGGATTAATGAGGGGGTAGGAAGGGGATTCATATGTAAATACCCCAAGACACCTTGTCAAATAATGTCAAGGAAATGATCTTATTTCCTCTAACTTGCAACTGAATCCAAACAATTAATGAGACACGGGAAAATAGTTGAACAACAAACCACCCAAATGAATGAGAGAATGGGAGGTTTCGCTAAGACAACAAAAACCGTCAGCCCAAACGTACGATAGAGTACCATCTTCTGTAGTCCATATTGACCCAAAAAATTCCTTCTAATAGGAGGAATGAGGACAAGTCGAGAACCTTCCTGTGGGGGTCGTGCAGGAGAAGAGGGAACAGGGGCATACAGGGAGAGATTTCACGCCTGGAGAAGAGATGAGCGATATGTTTTGGGCTTGGGAGGAATATAATTGTTGCAAGTGAACAAACGAGTGAGTACAAAGAATCCCTGGTGGTAACATGACTTGGCATGGGGGTGGCCAGAATGTTGAGAGTGAATGCTTCTGAGCCTATGGTAGGGTGGAAAGGTGGACATCCACAATCATTTGGTTGGCTACATATTGTACTAGATAAGTATTCCTTACTCCATGTGTATTGATTAGGATAATTACATGGATTCTTGTGAATTTTCTAAGGTTGTGCATGCTTGAAATTGATGAAATTTATGTTGGTTCCTTGGTAAGTCCTTGTATCTAAAGTATTGTGTTTAACGCGAGTCCTCATATTTGAACAATTTAGGAACTGTATATTTGATCTACCCGTGTGTGCATTAGAGCCTCTACAATGGTGTGATTTCTATAAAGAGAACATAGTACATAAATTAAGAGAGGGATACTAATGTTTAAGATAAATGGAATACTATGATAATGGTATGTTGGAGACCAATGAAGGTCGATAAACCTTATGTTGTTTCCCCTCTCCTTAACACAAATGGTTATGGGAAAATAATCTTCATATGTATGCCAAGAGTTAGGCTTCATGTTTGTTGTAAATGAAATAGGAGCCTTAAGCCCCCCCTAATTCTCTTGTGTGGAATTTGAAGGGATGTGGGAGGTAAATCTTCATCCACGAAAGGAGAAGAATACCATAATAGTTTATCATATGCCATCCCCAAGATCAAACCTAGGCCTCTTCGAGGTTTATCAGATTCCCTCCCCAACATCAAGCTCGTGACCTTCTTAGCTCAGGTTTGGATCTTGGACTCTCAGTCTAACCTGTACAATTGTGCCTCCAATATTTTCTAATGTTTCTTCCTTCACAACATTATTTTTCTATAGGATTTCTCTTAAACCAAATTTCCAGGTTCATCTACTCCAAAAGATAAGAATACAGAGTTATCTTGCTCTAGTTCTCTTGCCCTCGATATTTTCATGTGCGTGTTGCTCCTCTAGCCAACATCTCTCTCTGTTGGGTCTTCTACAGACCTCTAAAAGAAGAACTTGAGACCCTCTCAAGTTCTCTCTTTCACGAGAACTACCCCTAATTGTTCTCCCCTCATGTGCTCCCCTACACACAACTACTTGGGAAGGTTGTTGACCTTTCCCCTTTTTTTATTCTTTCATAAGGAACACAGTTCAACTAGGAAAACGAGGTGCCCAAAGGGGTTGGATCCAATGGTGGAAAGCAAGGAATTTTTCACCGTTGGGAAAGGTTCAATCCCGGTGAGGGATTTACCTAGAGCCATGGGGGCACCTTAAGGTAGTTTTCGAACATGTGGTTTCACCCAAAGATACTATATTAAATGGTATTGTGACCCGTGCACACATAAGTGGATCAAATCCTACCCCCATGTCCTTCAAATTTTTGAGACCCCGTGGTGTAGAGTAGTAGGTGAGGGATTGTGTTGTTAAGGAACTCAGTAAGTGAAGTCACCGGTTCGAAACCTCTGGGGACACCTCAAATAAAATCATGTTAAAGGCTGGTGCAGTCCAATATGGATGCGATCCCCAAGTTATTTTGGCGGCTTAAATGCCCCTGGATCGTGGCATCTCAGCCACAGGCCAATCCAGCAAGTCAGGGATATTTAGCTAACAAAAAAAAACTAGGAAAACGAGGTGATGGTACTTTGTGGTACCTTTGACTGACAAATTCTATTGTCTTAACCAGATCTCCCATACTTGTATTCATTGGGGTGGTTGGTTGTCCAACTACTAACCCCCCCTTCCATTAACTGATTTTGTCTAGAAATTAGGGTAAAGGGAAATAACTTATTAGTTACAAATCAAGAAGGATTGGGTCATATTAGCATGATAGACCCCCTCTCTAGGTTTCCTCACTCTTTCCTCCAGTGGTATCATGGCTAGTACTCAAGGCTTCACCCATCAGTCAGTTAGTTGACATTTTTCCACTTTTGCAATAATACAATTACAATGTTCATATGTCATTGCATGGAAATCATTAATTATGATTAATTACACATAATCATGGGTTTAGATAAGGGGGGTATTACAGTGGGAATGCTAACACTTTCTAGGTGCTCATGATTTTTTTTAGCACATTCCACTTTGGAGAGGTTTTCCATTACATTCAAGTAATGAATTTAATGCATGATCCAATGTTGTGATTTATGATAAAAAACACTCTCCTAGTTGTGCTCATATTTTGAGGAAATTATTAGAGAAAAGTGAAAACCTTCCAAATTAGGGATTTGTACACAATATACAATTATGTATTTCACTCTTTATATATTTAGTATTATTTTAAAAAAAACAAAGGACTCCATTGTAAGATCATACTCTTGCTTAATGATGGTTGATTAAAATATTGGATTGAATTAACTCATCATATGCAAGTAATTTTTTACACTTAATTAAATATATTAATCATATATAAATGATTTTTAATCCCCTCTCTATCAAATATTATATTGAAAGTAATTCACATAAAAATCAAAATTTCAAGCCATTATTCTACAATTGTGGCAGGAGGTCAAATTGTAAGGTTTGACTTTTCTATATAAGTCTCTCTCTAATGGTTAGTTTTTCTTTCACTTATTCTTGAGACCAATCCCTTCCCTATTTATAACATTAGGTTCCTCTTTGAAAAGGTCCTTCAGTCACTATTTGGAACACTCTTTAACTCCCCTATTCATTTACCCTATCTTACAAGTACACACTCAAATTAGTAGCAAGTTTGTCCTATCAAGTTATTGTGTCACTTGTACTTGTCTTCTCTAGAACCTCAATAAGGATCTCTTTATATTAGCTTGGTTCCAACCTTGGCATTTTCAAAGGGTTAGTCATCTAGTACCTCAAATGATTCAACACTAAGACCTCAAGGGACGCTCTAACACAATTGAGGCAGGGGAGGTATGAAATCCTTCAAAGGGCACTTGGATCTTCGTTCAATACATATCATAATATCGTTATGTGGTAGATATTTAATGTTTATATTACTTTGTTTTGGAGATCAATGTAAATTTAATTTACAAGAGGAATAACACTACAACCTCAAAGGAGGTTCCAAAAAAACTAAGGCAAGGGAGGTATGAAACATTTCTAAGAGAAGTTGGATCTTTGTTGAATACATATTGTACTATCATTATATATGGTAGATCTAATATTTATATTATTTTGTTTTGGAGATCAATGGAAATTTGATTTTCAAGAGGATTGAGTTGCATGTGGAGATCATTAGGAGGTAAAACACTCTCTTAGAAACCTATCACAACTCTCATATACACCTAAATCATTGTTCATCCAAGTGAGTGCCTTCCATTTCCCCTCTTCTTCATTTTCCATGCTTAGTTTAATTAGCTCCACAAAGGAGAATGGGGATTAACCCTACCCTATCTTGCATTTCCTTTATCAATTTATAGTTTTTTTTTCTCAAGAAAAATATCACAAGGAAACACAAACATTTGTGGATGGAATTCATGGTTAACCCATCAACATATATTAGTGTGCCTAATA
The DNA here is from genome assembly GCA_009831015.1 of Picea engelmannii. NCBI lineage: Eukaryota > Viridiplantae > Streptophyta > Pinopsida > Pinales > Pinaceae > Picea > Picea engelmannii. The sequence continues at coordinate 24,377 of ML818899.1, read as the reverse complement.
CAAGGAGAATCTAACTAGGCACCTATAGGCATGAAACTAATTTATAGTTGATTATTTGTTTGAAACCCTAATTAAAGTACCTTAATTAACCTACAACCCTAGATAACTAATTAAGATTAAAATCTTAATTAATAGTGGTAGTCATCCCCTCTTTTCTTAATCATTTGGTTCTCTCCTCAGGTTTCTAGGTTTTCCTTTAATTAAGTGGTGATTTCACACTGTCTTTTTTCCTTATTTGTGGTATTTGTGGTTGGTTAGTTCCCCATTCTGAACAATACTATTAAAAAGTTCCACTACAATGGCTATGTTCCTACCAAAACACTTTGTGCATATTGATGCCTTGCATAAAAGCTTTGGTATAGTGATGACCATTTAATAATTGATTTCGATATATTTCCTTGTCAATACAAAATGTATGACACATCATAATTTGAATTGAATGAGATATTTTCAAATACAAATAATAGTATATCCAAGATAGCTTATGAAAAAGGCCTAAGCCTTTGTAGCTTCCGCCCATTGGATTGATTGGTTCCACTGGGAGTTTAGCTACAATCTCAGAAATTGGGGCTCATATACCGTGCACCGACCATCCCCTCGTCGTCGTAATGGTGAACACATGAACCCACACGCAGGTTGAGCTTAAAGTTGAATCGCCTATTTATTAGCTCATTTCTAAAAATGACTTCATTTGATAAACTTGAATGTTCATTCCTCAATCATAGACCCATGGTTTTACAAGGAGTCCAATCTCACAATTCACGCAGGAGGAGAGGAGATAAGGGGATTCTACTACTTATTTCAAGCCAATTCAATAGGAAATCCCCTGCAACAACTCAAATATTGATTAGCCTAAACATGAAGTTGGTAGGCCTTCTCTTTCACTACTTTTCTTTGGGGAAGAGTAAGAGCTATATTAGACTTAAAATAAATCTATCTTATCTTATTTATGTTGGGGTAACTTCTAACATTGCATGCGTGCAACATGACCGCTCATAATATTGCATGCATAAAAATGAGTGGAAGATTTCAATTACCCTTCGAGAAAGAGATGTCCACTCTGGCTAATCTAGGAGGGAAACACTGGAGTACCATAATCAGTCACCTTCAAATCATTATAATTTTCCACGTTTCCAACTGATTGACGCAAATGCTCCTTGGATTTCTTCGAATCAATCTAAGCCCCTACACTTGCTAATAGTTTTGGTTTTTTAGTATGAAGCCTTGATTTTTTGTCTCGCATATCTTTTTCACGGTCTTCATAATACTCGAAATCATCAAGTATTGATGTTTTTGTCGAGTAGTTTTTTAAAATTTTCGGCATCTCCATACCCTATACATATTTAATTTGCATATACAAGGAAACTCATCCTATTTGATGAGTACATAATGTAAGTTTTAAACCTGTGAAGTAAAGAAATGCATACATATTCTTAAGAAAAACATAAATTAATAATGGCTCATACACATAGTACACATAGATTTACGTTGGAAACCCTTAACCGGGAGAAAACCGACCTTCCTTGGGGTTGCACCTTTCAACTATTCATTGTATTAATTTCACCATTCACCATACAATATATACAATGTTTTAGGTATTCTTTAGCTACCAAAACCCTAATCCTTTAATCCAGGATTAATTTAGAAAACCGCTAAAATAGAAAAAAACACCCCAGGGGGGGGCAAACCTGGCCCCCCCTGGGACCCCCCCAGGAAAGCGCCCGACGCACATGACACAAAGAGCGAAGGAAGTTCTGATCGTCAAACATAGTTTTCGAATCTGACGTGCCCACACACACACATGCAAAGAATATAACACATACCCAACATTCTCCCACTTGTTGTTTTCTTTGCATACAAACATACCCAACATTCTCCCACTTGTTGTTTTCTTTTCATACGGGGGTTCACAGGATTACATAGTCAACAATCCAGTGCAGCAATTCCCATTGTTACTCTACACCAAGAGAAATTTTTTGTGCTCACAAACTTTGTCAATGAATCTGCAACATTATTCAAAGTGTCAACCTTTTCTAGCAACACCTTCTTTCTTCAACCATGTCTCTCATAAAGTGATACTGAACATCAATATGCTTTGTTTTCGAATGATAAGATGGGTTATTTTCCAGGAATATTGCACTCTGACTGTCACAATCTAATCTCACTGCTTGTTGTACCAACCCAATACCTAAACACAATCTCTATAACTATATTGCTTCCTTGCTTGCATGAGTGGCTACCATGTATTCAACTTATGTAGTTGAGAGTTCCACTACAACCTGTCTTTTGATCATCCAACTGATTTCTCCTCCAAATAGGTTAAAGACATACCCACTTGTAGATCTTCTGCGATCTAGATCTCCATCCTAGTATGCATCAACAAATACATGTATGTCTACCACTCTATCCAATCCTGGTCTTCCTTGGTAGCACAATCCATAATTGGTAGTGCCACGAAGATACCTAAAGACCCTCTTTACTGTTGTCCAATTCTCCTTCCTTGGTTTTGATATATACCTACTCAAAACTCCCACTGCATGTGTAATGTGATCTAGTACAGACCATTGCATACATCAAACTGCCAATTGCACTGGCATACAGAACATGGAACATGTCCTCTTCTTCTTCCTGTGTCTTGGGACACTGATATGCATATAACTTTACACCTATAGGAATAGGAACCTTGAGTGGTTTACTTCCATGCATATTAAACCTCTGCAATATCGTTTCAACATATTTTATTTGATTCAACCAGAGTTTCTTGTTTGCATGATCTCTTTTAATCTCCATTCCCATAATGAAGTTAGCAGCACCAAGATCCTTCATGTCAAATTTGGAGGATAACTGTGATTTCACCTCCTTGATAACATCCATGTTATTTCCTACCAATAGCATGTCATCAACATATAACACTACATAAATAAAGTGATTACCAACCTGCTTGGAATATACACATTGATCAGCTCTACTTCTCACAAATCCCAATCCAAGGATGTATGTGTCAAACTTTTGGTACCACATCCTAGGTGATTTCTTCAGACCATATAGTGACTTATTTAGCTTACAAACCAGCTCTTTCTTTCCCTTCACTACAAAGCCTTTTCGTTGCTTCACGTAGATTTCTTCTTCAGATCCCCATGTAGGAATGTTGTCTTCACATCCATCTGTTCCACTTCAAGATCAAAAGCATCAGCAATAGATAAAATAAATCTAATAGAAGTTAACTTGGCAACAGGAGAAAAAATCTCACCAAAGTCAATTCCCTCTACCTGGGAATAACCTTTTGCTACTAATCGAGATTTGTATTTCTCCACTTTTCCTTCTGCATTAAAATTCTTCTTAAACAACCATTTGCTACCAATAGATTTTCTTCCAGCTGGAAACTCAACTATATCCCATGCCTCATTCTTATCCAAGGCATCCATTTCTTCAACCATGACCTTCTTCCATAGTTTACTATCCTCTGAATTCATTGCTTCCCTGACAGTTCTAGGATCATCATCAGTAATAGATAAAGAAAAATTGGAACGAAAATCAGGTGGACTATACTTTTCTAGTTTCCTTCTTTCTCTCACTGATCTCCTCAATACTGGGGTATGATGTTCTTCTTCTTCTACTTCATCTTCTTCAGATGATTCAGATTTTGCATCAGCCAACTCAAGCTCTATTTTCTCAAGTTCTTATTTCCTTGGTAGGAATTCCGGTTTGGAAATATCTTTTACCTCTCTAAAAACAACATCCCGACTGTAAAAAATGTTCTTAGTTTCTGGGTTCCAAAGATTATAGCCTTTCACACCATCTTTATAACCAATAAAGATACACTTTTCAACTTTATTATCAAGCTTACTCCTATTTTCCTTTGGAACATGTACATAAGCATCACAACCAAACACTCTAAGATGTTCAAGAGAGGGTTTCTTTCCATACCATACCTCATGTGGAGTTTTACCATCCAGCGTTGATGAGGGTGATCGATTGACCAGGTAACATGTACGCACTGCTTCTGCCCATAATTCTTGTCCTAACTCGACACCACTAAGAATGCTCCTTTCTTTTTCCATCAGTGTCATGTTCATCATTTCTGTAACTCCATTCCGCTGAGGTGTGTATGGAGTAGTCTTTTGCCTTGCTATACCACTCTTCTTATAGAATTCTTTGAATTCATTTCTGCAAAACTCTCCACCATTATTTGTCCTCAATACCTTTATTTTATTTTCTATCTGATTTTCTACCAAAGCCTTAAACTCTTTAAATTTATCAAATACCTCAGATTTCTTTCTAAGAAAATAAATCCATGTTTTCCTTGAGAAATCATCTATGAATGAAACATAATACACAGATTTATCTAGGGATGGAACATGAACAGATCCAAACACATCACTGTGTATCAACTCTAAGATCCCCTTTGTTCTTGTAGCACCAGATGAAAATCTTACTTTATTTTGTTTACCATATATGCAATGTTCATAGAAATCAAAATCCAGAGTGAAATTAGACATACCTACAACCATACCTTTATCGTGTAGTGTTCGGGGGCCCTCTTCTCCAATATGTGCCAGTCTTTGATGCCACATCATGGTATTCTTTGCAGGAACAATATTGGTTCTTTCTCCTTCATTTCTCTGCTCAGGGACAATAGAAATGTTACACCCATTAGTATAAGTGATTCCCAACAACTTGTACAGAGTTCCACACCGAACTCCCCTCATCAACACCATTGCCCCTCGTACCATCTTGCAAGTGCCCTTTCCCAATACAGTGTCCACTCCTGCATCATCAAACTTGCTTACATATATTAGGCTCCTGGCTAGTTTTGGAAATGTGCAGAACCCCATGGAGAGTTATAATCCTTCCATCTTTTAGCAACAACTTAACCCTTCCACGTCCCATGATTTTTGTTGTTGAGTCATCTCCTAGGAATACATCACCACCATCATATTTTTCATATTCATAGAACCACTCCCTGTGATGAGTCATATGATATGACACACCCAAGTCGATCAACCATACATCACGGTCTACATGTGTACCTATAGATGCCAGGTAAACCTCACCTCCTTCTTCAGTGGAGGTTTTCGCCTTTGTGGAAGAGGTACTATCAGATCCCTTTGGTTTATCAACCTTCTTAGACTTGCAATATTTCTTATAATGCCTTGCTTTACCACACTTTCAACATTTCCTCAAATATTTTCGTGGAGACTTAGATCTACCTGCAGATTTAGATCTCCCCCCTCCGTGAAGACTTACTAGGATTCTTGTCTTGGGTACGACCTCTTACAAATAAAGCATATGTTCTATGACCATCCATGCTTTTCTGCCTCATCTCTTCAGATAACAAGGATGCAACTACATCCTCGTACTTAAATGTAGATTGAGTGGTACTACCAATTGTTACAACCAGATTATCCCAATAGTCTTACAAAGAACATAGAAAGGTAATACAATTATCTTCTTCTGCAATTGTAATATTAACAAATACGAGTTAACTTACCAGAGTATTAAAGGCATTTAGATGTTCTGTCATAGAATTTCCATCTTCCATCCTAAGATGATACAACTTGTTTACCAGGGACTTTGATTGATACAAATTCCCTAACTTACCCATATTTCCTTGGTTGTATATTCTCTCAAGACATTCAACAACACCGAATCTGCCAGGCAAAGTCGAATAGTACTCCTTTCTCTTCTGTCCAACTTTTCACAATCTTCCTTCGACATTCCAGTAGGTGTTGTACTAGTAGTTTGTGTACTAGTAGGTTGTGTACCAGTCGATTGTGTGCTAGTAGGTTGCATACGAGTAGGCTATGTACCAGGATCCACATCGATCCATTGTTCTTTGTCTAAAAGAAGGTCCTCCATCTTGAGCTTCCATAGCTCAAAGTTTTTACTGTTGAACTTATCTATCTCGATTCTAGAAGAGCTTGTCATTCCTCTTTCTACACTCAAATAACCACTGCAAAAGCTCCCACTAAACCCAGGTTTATCACAAACCCAAGATAAACTTGATCTATCAAGACCGAGCCAAACCCTCAGCAACAAAGGTGTCCCTCTGAAGCCAAAAACGAGCTCTCATACCACATGTAAGTTTTAAACTTGTGAAGTAAAGAAATGCATACATATTCTTAAGAAAAACAAAAAGTAATCAATGTCTCATACACATAGTACACATAGATTTACGTTGGAAACCCTTAATGAGGAGAAAACCAACCTTCCTTGGTGTCGCACCTTTCAACTCTTCATTGTATTAATTTCACCATTCACCATACAATATATACAATGTTTTAGGTATTCTATAGGTACCAAAACCCTAATCCCTTAATCCGGGATTAATTTAGAAAACCGCTAAAAATAGCAAAATCCGCTAAAATAGCAAAAACCGTCCAAAAACAAAAATTGGGGCGCTACGCGTAACCAGGGGGGGGGGAACCTGCCCCCCCTGGGACCCCCCTAGGAAAACACCCGGCGCACACGACACAAAGAACGAAGGAAGTTGGGATCGTTAGACGCAGTTGTCAAATCTGACGCACCAACACACACACACACACATGCAAAAGAATATAACACATACCCAACACATAAACAATAGTTACTTTCAAATTGAAAACTAAATATACATTACAGGGAACTAGGACAATGGATCATTTGTAAGGAAATATTAATGTGGTAGAAATAAATGGTTGATATTGGATATACAATAAACGTCGTTTTGGGAGAAATTAATAGACCATGATATGTAAGAAATAATGTTGAAAAAGGCCAAGAAATCTTGAACAAAACTAGTGACTAAGAAAAATGGGATTTTAAAAACACATGAACTATGGAAAACTCTAGAACTTTAAATATGAAAATAAAAACTACCATATACATCTACATAGGAAAAGGAAAACACTTTGCATATCTCTAAACAAAAAAGGGAAAAATCATCGCATACCATTAAATATGGAAAGGGAAAATTTTATAAGGTGTACCTCTTGTGTATCTCTATTGGTTGTTACGAGATTTTTCTCATTGTTTTCCAAAATGATGTGACAAAGATTATAATTTGAAACATTTGTTATGATATGCCACTTCGTTGGGAAGAAACCACTCTATTTATCCAATTGCCAGAAATCCATGGTACTTTTGAAATCCACGGGACCAATCATCTCAGCTACACCATAAAACCGGCCACTCGCATTAACCTATATAGTGTGATTGCATTAGAGACACCAACCCACATGATCCATATAGGGAAGAATGGAAAAAGAAACGATAAATGTTTATTCAGTCAATCATGAGCAAGACATCCTCAAAATAAAAAAATTACTTGTAGAACTAACAACGAGAGATATCACACACAGAACTTACCAAGAAAACAAGAATACTGGACAACTTCTCGGCTTTCCTACTGCTCTGTGTTGTGCATCATGATATGCCCCATCTAATCTATTATTACCATTGGGGGTGCTTGACCATACTCTGTATTTAATGCTCTTATGGGCATCATCCTCACTATAATATTTTATCACAAAAAATCTGGCATGATCATAATTGGTAGGAAAATCAACACGATTATACTCATCTATCACACTACCAGGATAATAATCTTCATTATTTCCTACCACTTACTCTGTTCCAGTATTTTTGACACCAGTTGGAGATATCCACTAGTTTTTTATCCTGTTAATTCGAGGACCCCAATTCTATTCACTTGAAACATACGAATTGTTATTACCATTAATTCGAAACATGTTCACTTGTATACTTTGCTTCATTTTATCAATGCCTATGTATCCACACCCAATAAAGTTGAAATCTATAGAATTGGTAACTAGTGGTACATACAACTTCATTTGATTATAATATGGAGATACCTTTCTGGGCGGAATGTAAACTTTTGTTTCAGGTGCACCTTGAGCACTAGCATCTTCTTGTTGGTTAAGTTGTATGACCCTAAATTTTAGAGAACAAATTTGTCAGTGATAATATGTAGAAATAAATAAAGAATATTTAATATCAAACACCACCAAAAGCACAAAAAACATTCCAAAAGAGTTTACTTGATGTATTTCTTTAATTAAGTTTGCACCTAATTCATTGTCCTTGGATTCTCAGTAGTACAGGTTGTATCTCTTTGTGTTGCACTCTATCCATGTGCATGTTCAATTCTATTGGATGCTCATCCTGAGTAGGTGTTAATTGCATAGTGGAAGTTGCAATACATAACCCCTAGCAGTTTTAGTTGATGGTCTTAAATAAATCGCTTAAATTTTCTTGGAAATGGAAGAGCACCGACCTCTACATATACCATGTGTTCTCGGACACCATGGCCGATCTTTAACTGAAATCTTCCCTTGCCAAGGAGTTTCAAATCTCTAGCAATAAATATACTGAAATAGTTCTCTTTGAGCTCTACTAAATCTAACTCTATTACCACTTTATCAAACTGAGAATGATTGAAAGCTTTGTGCTGTAATAGCCAAAAGCAGGAGAAGGGAACTTGCAAGAATATTGTTTCCCTTTGCAGAGACACGGGATTTACTGCAAGCTAGTCTACATCGTGGAGCTTGACCAATTTTACACGTTGATACCAATCAGTATTAGCCCCGACCAATGCTCACCCACATTTTCATTATGACTTGGTACTTCTCAACACCATAGATAGAATTCTAAACGTCATTGGTGGACAATGATATTCCACCCACCTTAAATAATAATAAGGGTGGCCCTACTATTATTATTTTTGGATTGGGATTATCACGCAACCTCAACCATATTCATCGAATCAAACTATCAAACATATGTAAATAATATATATTTTTAAATCATTTAAACATGTTATCAAACAACGTGCTCTCTTTAAAGAAACAAGCCTAGGATTTTCTATTGCAACCAAAGACGTGTAACTTAATCTCAAAAGTGTGCCCATGATTTTATGTTCCAACCAGAGACGTCTTGTTTAATGTCACTTGTCTGACAACCTACCTATTGTTTTCTGTTGAAACGTTCAAACGTGTTCAAACTTCAAACGAGATGTGCCAAATATCACTAGCTCTATTGTTGGCTCTATTGTTTTAGCTCTTGATTTTGATCTGCATCCAAGTTTCGGATTAGCTCGCACTTGTTGGACTTTTCATTTTGGTATTTTTCTGACTGTTATGTCTATATGTGTCTATGATATGACATAATCTCATCGTAATGAATTCTTTGCTTACGCGATGCTTCTACATACAACATTAGTCTACAAAATAAATATATATTCTTTGGTTGTTTATCAATATTAGAATGACTCCATAACCATGACCTCCCTCTTGATGAATCGTTTCTCTTGTTGTTGCTCCTATTTTCGGGAAAAACAGATATGAGGCCTCCCCTTCTCATTCAATAATTCAGATATTTGGCTTGATGGGTCGCTTTCATTGTTTATCTTGGGAATTGGATTGGATTGGAGAAAGAACAGTTCTGTAGGGTTCAATCAATCTTGTGAACTTGTCTCATTGTTCTTCAAATTCATTCATTGCCTCCCAGTCATTATTTGTTTTATCCATAGATATTGTGCATATGTTGGCGTTGAGTTTCCCTCCCCCAGTTCTTTGTTTTATCGACAAATAAGGAAAAGGTGGAGAATCTATGCAAAGAAGGTACATGGTGCGCTTTGGACGGTCTCTCTTTGTCTATTTCTATAGCACTTGATTGGTAACTGGGATCTAAAACACAATTTTTGTAGGGAGGTGTGTACCATCATTATGTAGTTTACGGGGATTGAAGGCCCTCTATTCATAGTCTTTGAAATGGGTGTGTTGTGAAGTCACTTTAATGTCCATATGACTTCATATCACTCCCGATGTCCTGGAAACTTCTTAGCATGCATGTTCAATATTTGACACTTCATCGAACATACGAGGAACCCAAGTGGCTCTAGTGAGTTAGGGCAGTCTGTGTTGTAGATTCGGGATCCCTTTGTAGTTCTTCGGTGCTAATGACTTTGTGCTTTTGGATTGTGGAGAATGGTGGCTTCGTGGGGGTAATTCTTTGTTGCCTTTGTTTCAGGTAGGATTTGTGTATATCTGTCTATGGTATGATTGTAAACTCGACAACCAAGCTCAGTGCTAGTAATACCAAAAAATGTAGATTATTGACCTAAAGGCCACAATCCAACTGGTATATTAAGCTGGTGGAAGCACAAGTCTAACTGAAAGGGTATGTAATATTATTATGTCGACAATGAACCTTATCCAATTAATCTGGTAGTAGTTACAAGCCCAAATCCAATTATTGAACAAGTTAACTATGAGTTGGAAGCTATATCAAATAAAGCTCAATGCATAATGTTGTTTTCCAAATATTTGTAGAATTGGATGACAACTTCTTTAATGATGTCAAGCTTTCAAGTTTATGTATTCATTCTATCAAGAACGAAGCCTGGGCTATACAAATTGAAATTGTAAGATATGGTTAGATTTAATGTACCTTGCACAATATTGATTATTCTCCATCTACACAAGGTTTTGTCATAATCAGAACACAATGTGATGAGACTTTATGGATGCAGGTTGTCTCTTTTATGGTTGTGATCTTCGATTCATGGGAAGGTAGCAATGAGAGTTTGTGGCAAGCAAGAGGCAGCCGCAAGCAAGAGGCAACAGTGAGGCGATGACACACAGACAACAAGTAGTGGCTCAACAGTTTTGAAGGAGCATTTTTTCAGTAGTAAATTTAAAGCAATGACATAAGTAGTGGCTCAACATTTTTGAAGGAGTGTTTTTTTAGTAGTTTTAAAGCACTGACATTAACATAAACGTGAAATAAATTTACAATCCAAACAAACTTAGGTTATATACTATATAACAATGTAAACTTACATTATGTGGGAGCGACCGCAAAGGAACAATGACTAGGAACTTTAGGTTATAAATTTTAAGAATGAAAAATAACATTATCTTGGCAATAAGACTCCAAATGTGTGAGCCAATAACATTTCGTATAAAAGTAATTTAAATATTGGAGAATGGAAAATTATTTTTAAGTCAAAGGTTAAGTAATACATGGTTAATGGTGAATCCATTGCAAGAGTCCTTGCAAGAGTCATGGCCTTCCACAAATGTGTGAGCCAATAGCATTTCATATAAAAGTAATTTAAATATTGGAGAATAGAAAATTATTTTTAAATCAAAAATTAAATAATACATGGTCAATGGTGAATCCATTGCAAGATAAGGCAAAGAGGTTCATGAAATCTATTAAGTACTTAAGAAATTAACTCAAAGATATGTGGTGTAAAAGAAACTTAAAAGGGGGTACGGTGCATAAAAATCTTCTATTGTCCAAAGAGAGTAGCTAGCCTATGCATGGCTCTGCAACGTTGAACCTCTGCGCACGCATTGATGTCTCCCTCTGTGGGAGGGGATCTGCCTCTGGTATCCCTGTCCCTTGACATGCAGGCCTTTCAGGCCCTAGTCTCATCATACGCCAAAGTGCCCAAGATTTCGCCCTCCCATTTTGTCAAGAAGGCGGCAGAAATCCCCAAGGTCGTAGTCTTCGCTCCCTCAGCGCGACCATTGGCCCTCAGGCTCACAGATCGTGGTTTAATCAGACAATTCACAGGACTATGGGCATCCCCGAGAGCCATGCACATCAGGTTGGAAGCAAACTGGCGTAAGCTGATCAAATGACAACTGTCGACAGCCTTTTGCGGTAAGGGATTCTTTGCCTTTTTATTTGAAAAGAAAGAATATAGAGACCTGATCTTTCGCAGTGGTCCATATTTCATGGGGGGCAGAGGAATGTACCTAAACAAATGGACTCCTGAATTTTCCCCAAAAAATGATATCCCCTCTGTAGTCCCAGTATGGGTCAGGCTTCCCTTTCTTCCCCTACACTATTGGAATGATGAAACAATATGAAACATTGGAAACACCCTTGGCAAGTTCATAGATCAAGCCGAGCCAAAGGATGGCCTTCAGGCTTGTGCTAGACTCTACGTAGAAGTAGATCTGGAAAAGGGTCTCCCAGAAGCCATACAATTAAATCTGGATAGTTGGTCCTACATCCAACAGATGGATTATGAACAAATCCCCTTCAAATGTAAAATCTGCCACGAATATGGCCATTTCGCTAAATCCTGCCCCAAAGCCAAGGACACACAGGATCATGATCCCAAGCAAGATCAGTGGCAGCAACCCAAAAGGAAGAAACCTAACGGGAAAAAACAACAGATCCCACACTAGAATCAAAGGGAAAAGCTATCGGACCCAAATGAAAAAATCCTTGGATCGCCCCAAAAAAGAGAATCAAGCCATAATCACTTTGTCAACCTCAGCCAAGACGATACTCCACCTACTTCCATGGAACGTCAGGAAACCAATGGGAAAGGACTAGAAGCAGAGGGAAGAGGAAAGGAAGCTGCTATGGAAAAAAAATAAGGAAGTTTTGGAACTAAGCGAAGACCCTGCCCAGTCTCCACACACTCAAAACTTGGAAAACCCAAAAATATCGGAAGAAGAAAGTAGAGACTCCTCAGACAGTGAATCTGAAGTGGAATTAACCCAAACCATCAACAACAAGAAACCTGGAAGGAAATCATATTGAAACAAAAGAGAATCAGCGAGGGATAGGGAAAAGGAATTAGGGATTCAAAAAACTATTGAGGAATCCCTAAAGAAATATGGAAAAGCTGACAAAAACAAAGCATCTCAGCACAAGGGAACCATCGCACAACCCTCAAGAGGGGGGGCACCCAAAAACCCTGATAAATGATGAAAATCGTCTCCTGGAATTGTAGGGGATTAGGCAGTAGCCATAAGAAAGAAGACCTCAAAAAACTGTTACAGGTAGAAAAACCTTCAATCCTCATGCTCCAGGAGACGAAGCTGGGGGATCTGGAAACCCTCAATGACCTACAAAAAATCTGGAACTATTGTGATGGACGTGCAGTGAGCTCCAGAGGGGCCTCAGGTGGAATCCAAATCTTCTGGAAAAGGGAAAATTTTGATTTACAATCGCAACTGCAAACCCAATTCTGGATCCGAGTGAACCTTCTAAATAAAATTTCAGGTATGCTATACTCCATCATTAATGTCTACATTCCAAATAATTACAATGAAAAAATCGAATGCTAGCAATCTCTAATAGATCTCACCAATGGAAGTCCCCTCCAAAACCTTATTATCGCAGGAGACTTCAACACAACCAGAGCTTCCATGGAAAAAAGAGGAGGATCGGTCGTCAGAGATCAATTTCGAGAAAGACTGGAGTACCTCATCTCGGACTTGAACCTATATGATGTCCCTTCCAGTAAAGGGATCTACACATGGAACAACAGAAGGGCAGGGCCCGGTCATATCGCAGCCAGGCTAGATAGATTCTTGATCAACAGTGATATGTTGGCTCTTCCTAAAAATCCGTGCTTAATGAATCTCCCATGGGTTGGATCAGACCACCATCCCATAAGGCTGACTTTTGAAAAGCAGCAGAACTGGGGTCCAATCCCCTTCAAATTAAATCCTCTTTGGCTGGATAGACCAGAGATTCTTCAATCCATTACCCATCTGGAACTAGTGGATCATAGAATCTCCAAACTACATATGGGAGCAGAAACTCAAACCAGTCAAAGATATGTTAAAGAGATGGGCTAAAGATAATCCTCACAGCAAAGAACAAGCAAAAAAGGCCCAGTTGGACGCCCTCCAAGATGAAATGGAAAAAGCAGAGATTTTACAGAGCCTCCTCACCCAAGAGAAATCCACCCACAAATAATACATTTGGGCCCTAGCGGAAGAAGAAACGACCTGGCGGCTCAAGTCTAGGAGCATCTGGCTGAAGGCTGGAGACCAAAACACCACCTTCTTCCACAACCAAGACAAAGCCAGAAACTGGGCCAACCAAATCTCCGAGCTTATAACTCCTGAAGTGGAAACTCTTCAGGACTTTGACCAAATTAAGCAGCACGCCTCCTCCCACTTCCAATCCCTGTATACAACCTCTGGCAAAGACAACGATCACCTCTCTGATCTCTTCCTCCAACATATCCCACCTAAGATAACCGAGGCAGATAACCACCTCCTAGACCGACCCATAGAGGAAGTTGAAATTCTTAGAGCCCTGAATCAATTCCACGAGGATAAAGCCTCGAGCTCGGACGGATTTACTCTTCATTTTTACAAAAAATGTTGGCCCATCATTCAAAAAGATTTCACCAGAAGGTTGTGATTCGCCCACAAAGCCAAAAAACTGGGTGGGGCAACGAATTCCTCCTTCCTAGCTCTCTTGCCAAAGGAACACAGAGCCTCCTCCCTCAATCCTTTTAGGCCTATCTCGCTCTGCAACATTTCCTATAAGATCATAGCCAAAATTATTGCAACTAGGCTCAATCCCCTCCTCAGCGGGCTAATCCTTCCAAGCTAGGGAGGCTTTGTCGCAGGGCGTCAGATCTGGGATAATTATATCCTTGTCCAAGAAGCAATTCATGCTAGAAACACTCGTGGGGAGTCCGGAATGGCTTTAAAACTCGACATGGCCAACGCTTTTGATAGAGTGGAGCACAATTTTCTCTTCAAAGTTTTGCGAAAGTTTGGCTTCAGCTAGAACTTCATGAATTGGATCAACTCGTGCATCGAGTCCCCCTGGATAGCGCCCCTCATAAATGGTCAACCAGGCCCCTTCTTCAAGATGTCCAGAGGCTTAAGGCAGGGGTGCCCTCTCTCCCCTATTCTCTACGTGCTCATGGCAGAATCGCTAAACAAAAGTCTCAAATGGAAAAGTGCCTCTGGCAATATCCCTGGTATAAAAATTGCTCAAGGAGTAAAAAGACTGAACCACTCTCAGTTTGCAGACGACACAATCCTTCTGAGTGGTGCTTCCAAAGTTTTGGCCAGAAGAATCCTACGAGTCCTGGACATATTTCTCATTGTCTCGGGGGGATCACTAAATAAAGAAAAATCTCAGATCTATACATGGAATGTGTCAGCAGGGACCAGGGCCGGAATAACTCAGATAATGGGCATTGCTATCACCCAAAATTGGAAATCCTTCAAATACCTAGGCCTCCCCCTCTGTCTCAAAGCCCTTCCCAGAGAATTCTGGCACCTCATCCTTCAAAAGTTCAGGGAAAAAATGGAAATTTGGGGAGCACGATGGCTAAACCCAGCAGGCAGGGTGATCTTGATTAATATGTTCTGTCGGCTCTCCCCATGTTTCAATTCTCCACACTCCTTGCCCCAAAGGGAATTATTCAAGCAATGAGCCAACTCATTCGTAAATTTCTATGGCAGGGAGGGGCTTCAAATCACAAAATACTCCATCTAGTAAAGTGGGAAACGGTCACCCAGCCGAAATCCAGGGGAGGTATGGGCATCCGAGACACCGAAATCTCCAACTCAGCTATGGGAGCCAAACTTTTGTGGAGACTAATCTCAAGGGACAACAACTCGTGAAAACATGCGCTCATAAGCAAATATAGACTAGGAAAACGAAAAAGAAGCATGGATAATCCGCACCTCCACCAGACAGGATCCCAAATCTGGAGACTAATAAAGGGAATCGCCCCCTTCTTCAGAGAGTACCTATCTTGGATCCCGAGAAATGGAAAATCTATAAAAATCTAGCAGGACATGATCTTCGAGATGACTGTTAACCCCAACAAAGCAAATCTCTCAGATCTAAAATGTTGGATGCTTGGACTAAGAAAGCGCACTTTGTTCGATATCTCAGCCTGGAATGAAAATGGTCATTGGAGAGATTGGAACTTGGGGAATGTCCCCTAGCATTTAACAGAACAGACTCAATGCCTGATCAAGCTTCTAAAAGGGGCAACGCCCATTCATAAAACCCAACTTGATAACAGGGGCTAGGGGAGTCAGGGTTACTCGGTCACAACAGGATACAACCAACTCCTCGATAATACAGGTGGGCAACATTCCTCAGTAAAATGGAAAAATATCTGGAATCGGGACTCCCTCCCAAAAATCAACTTCTTCACCTGGACTCTAGCACATGGCAAGATTTTAACAGGGGAGAATCTCATGAAGAGAGGCTATCTTGGCCCCTTCATCTGCCCGCTCTGCAATAACAGCCAAGAAGACATTACCCATCTGGTATGGGATTTCTCCTTTGCAAAAAGTTGTTGGAACCTAGCCTTCGGGGACCTAGCTAGATCTATACGTTGGTCCGCTTCCCCCCACCCCAGCTTGGGAAACTGAGACAAATACTATAGGGGCTCCTTCAAGAAAAAGTTGGTGTTGAAACGTGTATGGCGAGCGCTTGCAAAATTTTTGTGCTGGCAGATCTAGAAAACAAGAAATAGGAAAAAATTTCAAGATAAGATCACTCCCCCCCAAACAGTAGCAGCTAAGGCAAAGTTTCTTCTGTCCGAATCCCTAAGCTCCCGCCCTCTGAAAATCGAAGATACAACAATCTGGAAGAGCCGAGAAAAGGAATGGATGGAAAGCTTCAATCTCAGGAATGTTAAGTATCCTCAGGCAACCCCAAGACCAAGATGGCAACTTCACCACACACTCAACATGGAATGGCGGATCCAGAAGCAAAAAACTCATACTCTCTGCTTCGATGGAGCCTCTAAAGGAAACCCAGGGGAGGCAAGTGTCGGGGGGATTCTTTATGATCCCGAGGGAAAAACGACAACTCGTTATCACTGGAACTTAGGGGAAACCCAGGGGAGGCAAGTGCCGGGGGGATTCTTTATGATCCCGAGGGAAAAATGACAACTCGTTATCACTGGAACTTAGGGACAGATACCAACAACAAAGCTGAGGCCTTCGCTCTTTTAAAGGGAGTCCAACTGGCCCATTCCAAGGGTATAAGAAATCTCGTCGTCCTCGAAAACTCGCTCACCATAATAAGATTGATGACTAAGGGTACAAACCCCAAAGATCCAAGTTTAAAATAGACTCTTAACAGAATTAGACTGGCCTCCAAAGACATCAAGCTCACATTTTTTCACATCCTTCGAGGAAACAATAGTGAAGCTGACAAGATGGCAAATGAAGCCATCGAGACAAATCCCGACACTCTCAGCATTGACGGAGTGGTAACCCTAACCACCTTATATTAATGAACCTCCAAGAGCGAAGTTTGGCTTGCCAAAGGAGCCCACCCCATGGGAGCTCATTAAGCACCCCTCAGGACCACATGGCTAGGCATATAGAAAGCACCGCTCAAGTGTGGCGAAAAGGAAGTGTCCCACTGTTGGCTTGCAAGATATCTTATGGCATGAAGGAGTGGACGCTTTCATTCATCCATGTGACAACCTGTCGCCACACCATATGGCATGTGTCATGCGCGGATCCTCTCCCTCGTTCGTACAAAATGGCTTCACCTTCAAGCAGGGCGAATTATCCTCTTCGCATGGGAAATCCGGTATACTCGGCTCGCTTGTGTGGACATGACGCTCTGGTCTCTCACCTCCATCGCCGATTTAGCTCCCTTGTTGTGAGACGTCCCTCCATGGCATCGATCAGTGCTAGGTATTGTACTCTTCCCACAATCTCGCAGGCTCGTTCATCATCTCCCTCCTCAACAATCAAGCAACTCTCGTGGGAAATCCAATCCACCCGTATGTCTCTCCAATTCCTCCTGGATTTTATCTCAGCCTCTTCGTCACCTTACAGGCATTCCCGTAGTATTCAGAGAGCTCCTTGGGATGTTCGATGTTGGGATCTACCCATCTGCAGAGCTTGGAGTCCCCTTCTTGCCATTCTCCTGACCCTCCTTCCACATCTTGTTGAGCAACCCTTAGTCGTCCCCTCTCGCGTTCGCTTCTCCACCTGGGCCCTATGCAGAATTTGCAAGAACCGACCAATTACGGCCTTTCCTCCGGGGACAGAGAAATGCAACATGAGAATTCTAGGCAGGAAGACTGGGACTCCTGGCCAGAAGATAATTGGGAGCCTGAATGCAGAGGATGCAACAACCTCCGAGAGCAATTGGGAGCGTTGAGTGCCAACAGGGCATTCGAAATGGAAACACTATCCCATCATCGTTTTTTTATCAACAAGCTACAGGATGAAAGTGAAGTGCAAAGAAGCCAGATTGTTGCTAATCGGGTGCAGATTGACACTCTTCAGCTCAGGTTGGACCAGCTTGATGACACATAGGCCCCAATAAGCAACTCAGACTCTCAACAAGGCTATTCAAGGAATGTCCAGTCCAATTCGATTAATCAGGTGCCCGATTTGAATGTGCCCCCTCCTGATCCTAGGAGAAATGAGCAGCAACCCTACGGAGAAGAAGGTCTAAGTTAATCACCCTTAATCTCAAATAGCTCCATGTTTTGTCGTTTTGTGTTTATAAGCGACTCCTTTTACAGAATATACATAGAAAATTCTCCACACAATATTTTTTGTAAGCAAAGGGGATATCTGAACACCCCAATTTTTGTAACAGTGCTCATAGAGAAGAACTCAGACACAATCCTTCTGTTTTTTTTGTAACTCCAATGGATTTATCCACACCGATTAATATATCTTTACCAATTCTTGTAAAAAAATAAAAAAAATAAAAAAACTTAAAAGGGAAGACTAGATTCCACTCACTAGAATTTAGCGAACACACGAAGGTAGTCAACCAATTCGTACCACATGATAAATAAAAGTCATGCCATGTTTTCAAGGATATCACACCCCTAAATATCGATTTTAGCCTTTTTCACTTAATTTTTTTAAATCAATTATTAAAGACATAATATCAATTGAAAAAAGAAAATGATTTGAGTTACAGCATATACACGATATGAGTAATAGCACATAACAAAGACTATCAGTAATGTAAGGCTTTATTTTATTGAAAGTTATTTTCATAAGAGTCACAAGAGTCACTCATAATGCAAGAAATTTACAAAGTAAAAAAACACCCAAAACATATGACGGGGCATCTAACTGCTAGCTAAGCTAAGAAATCGGTGAAATGCGAATTTAGACCCTCTTCATGAGAATATCGGCGATTGTGCTCGAAATTTACAAAAGCCACCACGCAGACGCAAGACGAGGTGAAGTGTAGACTCCTTCTGGATGTTGTAATCGGCAAGAGTTCGCCCATCCTCCAGCTGCTTGCCAGCAAATATGAGCCTCTGCTGATCAGGAGGAATCCCTTCCTTGTCCTGAATCTTCGCTTTTACATTATCAATCGTATCAGAGCTCTCAACCTCCAGAGTGATCGTCTTGCCTGTCAACGTCTTCACAAATATCTGCATACCACCACGGAGCCGAAGGACAAGATGCAGGGTTGACTCCTTCTGAATGTTATAGTCCGCCAGAGTCCTCCCATCTTCAAGTTGCTTCCCTGCAAAGATCAATCTCTGCTGATCCGGAGGAATCCCCTCCTTGTCCTGAATCTTCGCCTTCACATTATCAATAGTATCGGAGCTCTCAACTTCGAGCGTGATGGTCTTGCCGGTCAGGGTTTTCACAAAGATTTGCATTCCTCCTCTCAGACGGAGGACAAGGTGAAGAGTCGATTCCTTCTGGATGTTGTAATCGGCAAGGGTGCGTCCGTCCTCGAGTTGCTTTCCAGCAAAGATCAACCTCTGCTGGTCGGGTGGAATCCCCTCCTTGTCTTGAATTTTGGCCTTCACATTGTCAATGGTGTCAGAGCTCTCAACTTCCAGAGTAATGGTCTTGCCGGTCAGGGTCTTGACAAAGATCTGCATTCCACCTCTGAGACGGAGGACGAGGTGAAGAGTGGATTCCTTCTGGATGTTGTAGTCGGCGAGAGTGCGTCCATCCTCCAACTGCTTGCCGGCAAAGATGAGACGCTGCTGGTCGGGTGGAATTCCCTCTTTGTCCTGGATCTTCGCCTTCACATTGTCAATGGTATCAGAGCTCTCCACCTCAAGAGTTATGGTCTTACCGGTCAAGGTCTTCACGAATATCTGCATCTTCAAATGAAATCAACACAATACAAAACCTGCATAATCACGGGGCATAATCAGAGACCCTGAATGACATTTAAAGGCGTATATAAGGGAAAAAGAAAATCCCAAATTTCGCAATCAACATATTTTACAGATCTAGAGCAAATAAAATCATCATACCAAAATCATAAAAACAAAATGAATCCTCGCAGGACACAAAGATCAGTCAACATACAGGCCATAACCTAACAACATCTAAACATGATTCGTCGCAAATCCGAAGTATATGTCTCAAATCCGGAAGAGAAGAAAAAGGAGTAGAGAACCTGGAAAGGATTTCAAACAAAGATCGAAGAATAATCAACTGCATCGAAGATGTAGAAATAGAGAGAATTTATACCTGAAAGAAATCAAACGAAAGAGAGTACACCGATAGCGTTCAGAAAATAATCCAAAACTGAAAACACAATGAGGAAGACATTGGGGTATAGCCATATTTAAATGGCATGAAGAGGAGATGGTCCATTCATAAAGAGACGCGTGTTACGTTTTAATCCGTTCGTTTCAGATCTTAATTATGGGTGGGGGCGAAACAGCCTGGAAAGTCGGTCCGTCCAGAAATATCTTTTTCCATTATTAAGTAAAGACGAAGCTTGGCCGTGCCATGCAATTTTGATTGGAGTAAGCTAAGTCAGGAGCAAATAGATTAGTTTTTCAGCCAACAAATTTGGCTTGAATTTGGTCAGATTTTTAGAGGTAGTCATATTTACAGGGTAGTTTGAATTTTGTTTGATTAAAGTTTTATGTATTTCAGAATCTTATTTTTAGTGCTTTGCCTTATTTTAAACCAAACCAGATGTTTAGAAAATCTATCAAATTTCTAATTTGATCAAAAATTTAAAATAAAATTGCCAAAAAAACTACCTAAAAAATATATCTAGAGAAAAGATTACTCCCAAATTAAAGCATTCCATTTTGATTTGGATTTTTTTATCATTAATTTGATTATATAATTTTTTTTAATTACAATTTTAAAATATATAAATAAATTTAATATTTTCAAAAATCTAATCTCAATAATTATTATCTTCAATTACAACAATATTTCTAAATTTTTAATTAGATTTTAGATATCCATCATTGGAAACAGCCTGGAAAGTCGGCCCGTCTAGAAAGATCTTTCTCCGTGAGTAAGTAAAGAGGAAGTTGGGCCGTGGCATGTTTCGTGTGGAAGACTCAACCATCTTCTCGCACTCACGTTAAGTGTATTTTATTGTACCGGAAGCGGTCAACCCGTAACTATTGCGGCACCTAGTAATAAAAAGACTAACATAGAGTTAGGCTTGAGGTCTTAGCCTTACCATAGTTTATTCCAAAAATGCTAACAAATAAGCTATTGATGCTATTCTAATGTAGCTTATATTGTATCCTCCTTGAAGAGAAACTTCAAAATTTGTTATATGCATGACCTAAAATACCTTAGTGAGACATATGTTCGAAGAAACATGTAAATATGAAGACCGTATAAAGAGTAATGTCTAGCTTCACAAAGATAAACATTGACATGGAATTTCAACCTCTAATCAACAACATAATACCCCCTTAAGCTTGCATAAAAGTAATCAATGTACAATGAATAACAATATTTATGATCATATCTCTCCAAAACCAATAAGTATCAACTCAAGAACCAATCAAGGAAGAAGGAACCTTAAGAATAATCTCCAAAATTGCTATATATATATAAGAAGAATAATGTAGTCAATCTCTATGTGCGTTAAAGAGTGAGGTGTCCAAATTCTGAAGTCTTTTCTGTGCTCATGTCACCTTTCTAATCATGGAGGATGCACTATATAATCGCAATATGTTGATGTCCTAATTTAAATCTTTCCCTTTACCCCTTACCGCTCATTATGCCAAAGGTGTTTCTTTAAGAAGACCATATCTCTAGAAATTGTTGGTCACACTCAAACTTGTTTATATTTACCATTTGTTTGCAAAACATCTCATACTATGATGTGCAAGAAGGTGATTGGTAAATTATTTGACTTGGTAAAGATGAATTGTTGAGAATTATCTTAATGAAATTGTGTTCACTCTACTAAACATGTCTTATATACTAATGATGGCCTTTATTACATAGTGTTATATCTACTTTACAGGTTAGGGAGGTTATGATCCAGATGGATGTCAGTGGCCTCTCACCTATTCCAACTAGTTCATTTTGGCAGTTTTCCAGTTTGACAGTTTTTCCTAGTTTTTGGGTCCCCGACTTCCGAGGTCATTTTGAGGTTTGTTAGGGCTTGCCACAATTAGATTGTAGATTGAGTTAGAGTCTGATGGAATATGTCTAGTCCTCGGATAGACCTTTCCAATGGGCTATCGTGCACCTAAAACAAAGATCGTATGCAAAAGTTACGACCCCGAGAAGTTGATGTACTAACTTACCCAAACGAGGCCCACATGACTTTTGGCGCTTCATCTCCTAGGGTTAGGTTTTTGGATGTCTAGGGTTTTTTACATTCCTGTTTATTGTAAAAAAGGCCTTAAGAGCCTCATTGTAATCATCTTCTTGCAAATGAGCACAACCGTCACATCTCTTCTCAGAGATAAGCCACCACCATTATAGCAAGCTTGTTTTCCGCTACATTTTATAGTTTCAACTTATTTCCTTATTGAATAGAAACCAGTTTTATTGTATATTTGTTATTCTGCGTTAAGCATATTTTGATAACAATCTATATTCATTTCGTTCTGCTCATAAAATATGGATCAGTGGTATTAGAGCGGTCTGCTTCTTGTTGTTCTTAATGCATGTCTGCAACGAGATCAGGGTATAATGAATTAAGTCTGGAGCTTGTTTCTCTTGAGGACAAAAGCTCTCGCATGCCCAAACGACCTCTCATGGAGACGACAGAACAGGAGATCCCTTCAAAATGTTGCTCGAGGAAGCCCTCATGCAACAGAGGAACGAGATGATGGATAGTTTTGCGCAAATCTTTCGGCAGCTACCAACAAGTGACGCATCTTCCTCAAACGAAGGCGTCGTCCCCTTCAAGGTACAAATCAACTTCGATATTCCTATATTTGAAGGTCAAATAGACACAGATGTTGTAGACAAATGGTTGAATCTGCTAGAAGGGTATTTCTCTGTCCATAACTTCTCGAATAGAGAAAAATTACTTTTGCGCTCCTCAAAGTTGTTCCCCATGTCAAAGATTGGTGGGAAACTTTCTGTGAGAAAAAAGAAACAAAGGAACCCTCATTATTTACAGTCGAGGTCACCTCGGAGTCCTTGAGGGATGTTATTAAGGAACAATACTACCTAGTTGGAATTTATGACGACCTGTACAGAAAATGGACCACATTGCGGCAAGAAAGAGACCAAGCAGTGCTCGAGTTCACAAATATCTTCCATACCTTGCACACTAAGTTGGGTATCAAAGATTCTGAGCGACATCTGGTGCTCAAGTATCACAGTGGTTTGTATAGATACATCCAGGCCAAAATGGAGTTTCTCGACATCTCATCCTTGGGCGCGGCCTACCGATATGTCGTCAAAATCGAGCAAAAACTCAAACAAAAGACGTGAAAATTTGGGTCTGGGAACTCCTCATAGCAAAATCCATGGAAAGACAACCCCAACATGTAGAACAAAGGACAGAGAAAAGACGGACAACCTCAGGACAACCAGTCCAGGTCGCAAGCAAAGAAGGACACCGGAAAGACAAAGAAAGATATCGAGAAGTGGTGTGACTTCCATAAGAGCCCCTAGCATAACATTGTTGGTTTCCGCTCAAAGTAGTCGTAGGTGGATGTGGTGAAAGCCTCTGAATCAGATGCGGGTTCTGACTCTGAGTTAGAACCAAAAAGGAGGAGATAGATCATTGTCACATAACCCAGTGCTACTGTTGCTACCACCAAGCTCCAACCTGATGAACCAGATGAAACAGAGGAAGACGAGCGCCTTTTTCATTCACAGATGTGGGTGAAGGGTACCCCGTTGCACTTCATTATTGATAGCAGTAACCAGAAGAACCTCATCTCAGCAGAGGTTGTCAAGCGACTTGCTCTGCCGACAATGCCACACCCACATCCCTACACCATCGGATGGCTCTGCCAAAGAAGCGACATCTCCATCATCCAACAATGTCGTCTGTCATATGGCATCAAGCCCTTCAAAGGCGAGGTATTGTGTGATGTTGCCCCTCTCAAAGTTTGTAATGTTCTTTCGGGCCAACCATATTTATAGAAACATCATGTTGTATATGAGTTTAGGCCTCGTAGTGTTATTATTACTTTGAACAAGAAATTGTACAGGATACCCGAGGCAGCCTCACCTAGTGTTATTTCCTTGATCTCTGCCAAGAAATGCAGGAAGGTCATCTCTCAGGCGGGGAATTTTTTCTTCTTTGTGATTCGCTCTCAGAATGAGCGAAATATCGTAGCCACATCCAGGGTCTCCGCGACCAACCTCTCCACACATTAGAAGAAAATGGATAAGGTCGTGGAAGAATACTCAAATGTCTTCTCC
>ML818898.1:54568-81024 GCA_009831015.1 Picea engelmannii | reverse complement strand
GAACAATAATATAATTTTCAGAATTAATAACCATGTTCAGATATTTGATATGCATCTTGGAAATGATTTAAACCATAGTTGATAGTTATGGAATTTATATTTGTATTCAAGAACACAAGATCGCATATATATTCAAGCCGGAGATGACTAGCAATTATAACTTTAACATGTTGCTCCTAGCTTCCTGTAGAAGTAAATCAAGCACACTCACAAGATTAAAATAGTCAAATAACAAAGTAATTGATACACAGGTAAGGTAAATAACATTTAATTGTAGGATTGTTATTCTTAGAGCAATAAATGATAAAAAAACAGACATAAAACTACTTGCTGCGACACCAAATCAAGGAAATAAAACACATATACAATTCTAGAAATAAAATTAAAGAACAAAGAAATGATGCATATCAAATTGAGGGCCCCTACCCAATTGGTTTCCTACTTCTTGAAGAAGAAATCAACTGCAAATGATTGTGGAAACGCTTCAAAACTTCATTGCGTAAAAAAATAATTTTTGAACCAATGTTCCAATTACAACAGACTTATGTTGAGCCTAATCACATTAAGAATCCCCTTCTAAATGGATATGATACATATTTATACATAATAAACCAAAATAAAGAGGATAGAACCAAATCCCAAAGCTTAGAAACAAATTTGCCAATTTTTGGAGCAAATCCCCAAATTTGGGTTTTTCATCAATTTGGGTAGATTTGAGTTGAAGATACACCCATAACTATTAAATCATTTTGAATTTTGAAAAACGACTCATGTTTTACTCAATATTCCATATTCTAAACAAAACCCATATCGTAGAATTTCGAGATTTGATACCATCTGTACGAAAATCGAGGCGTAAGTTGGTAGTTTGAGATTTTTACAATTTTTTGCATAATCATTCCCCCTGAACTAGAGGTCCACACGTGTGCGTTGGGTGAATTCTGCCCCTCACATCCATATGTTGCATCACTCTGGACAAAATCTAGGTCTCCGATTTTCCTGTAGAATCATTCCAAATTTTCGAACTATATCTGGTACCAGATGCCTGTAGGTTGTTGGTACCGTATGAAGACATGTGACAAACAAACACTATTACCAGATGAACGTAGGTACCAGATGAGAATAGGTACCGAATGACTGTAGAACCTTCTAGTACCACAAGACTTGGAGTGTGAGTACCGGATGACCTTGAGTGTCGTATTAAAACCCTATCTTAATATGATTTCCACAACAAGGCCATTAGATGGAATTAAACACGTAGATAACTATTATAACTATCAATAAACCATGGAAATCATAGGTTAAACATTTATTACCTCATGTACACAATTGAATGTATCATTGAGAAAAATGAATGGATTACTCATAGTTTTAGGCAACATATTCAATATAGGTTGCAAAAGTAAGGTGTCCATGGATGTCAAAAAGGAGACCCAACACTATGCACAACTGTGCTTATTGTTTGTTCCCTTTTCTCCCTTTATTTTGGTGGAGTACTCGCTGTCATGTGAACTTCTATATTGACTATACGTGTGTGGAAGCCTTGAATAGCTTCACATATCTTCGTTACTTTTTCTTTGACTAGGGCCTGCTTCTCTGTCTGAGCCTCTGGAAGTTCTTGGTAGACCTTCTCGAATCCATGCTGCATCCTTTCAACCTTTTTCGTGGCCTCATCTTGCTCCTTCTTGACTTTGTTGTACTCCATTTCCAAGGCTACATTCTCGGCCGTAACCTTAACCATCTCACTAGATGTCTTTTCTGAGTGCTAGTTCATCTCTTATGTGACGCTCGTTTGCAACTTTTGCAATACATTACCATTTGTTAGTGTGCAGTGGGAAGAACCAGGGTTAATCATCAATATACCAACAAAACCCTTAGACACCGACCCTTTCGGCATCACCTTCAAGCAAGTGAAGTCTCACCTGAGGCATCTAGAGGGGTTGCAGGGACCAAGGATCTATGGTGATGAGGAGAAGTGAGGCATTCAACATGTCTTTACTAACCATCTACTCATGTTCTAAATTTCCATTAGTTAACAATTACCTATCATGCGACATACCCTATGTGCAACATTACTTTACTTGACCTTAATTCATTTAAAAATTACTTCAATGTGCGACATCATAACATCATATATGAATAACTCAACATACTTAAGAATATATAATCATTACACAGTAAGAATAAAAATCATAACATGAAAAAAAAACACATCACGACACAAGGGTTTAATGTGGTTCACCCAACTTGGGTTACGTCCACAATGTCTGGCTTCTTATATTAGTCATTTATAATCTTCGTATAGTTGCACACTGCGCTATAAAATATGCAACAATAACATTACCCAAACCTTCCTAGTCGTGTTGCTGCAGTGTGAGCCTACTCCTGGAAACATCAGTCATAACATTCAAACACTTAGCCAAAAAGTCAACTCATGCACAATGCACCATAAACATTCATTCTTAGAACCCTCAGAACCTTATCTACCCAAAAACCCTTTACATATTTATACATCAAAATACGGCTAATTCCATTACAATGTGGAGAAAATGTCCCAAAGGTTTATAAGCGTTTTCCACCTTCTATGTGCCGCTCCTTCGCAATTCCTCCTATCACATGCTCTGAATCCTTAAATTTCATTTCCATCGGGACCTCCGATCCATCTTATAACTTCCTTTTATTCTTTGACTTATTCTGGTGCAGATCCCAAAACTTAACCAGAATGTATCCAAAATCCCTATCTAACATGCCCCCAATACTCACTTGTGTCTTGTCCCGAGCCACTCATGCCTTCTTCCAGCTCTCCATGAATTTGTCAAATTTCTCTTTTGTTGTTGTGGCCTATTCCTTTACCTCTATCTTCTTCTGTAAAATTGTGTTGACTATTTCGGTAGTAATCTCAGCCTACATCTTCTCAACACTTTCTTCAACTACCTGTTTGATTATACCTCAAGTAGTTTCCAAGGCCGCAGTCACTCTGTATGCTTCATCTTGTATTACTTATATATTTTGTGCATGAATGTGCTGCTTCTCCCTTATATGATTCATATCGGAGTACAACTTCCTGTTCTCATCCATTATCGTTACCACTTTTTCCCGTGGTAATGTGCCAATTACGTGATCCAGATTTAACGAGAATACTAGAATGAATACATACATATATTATTAACACATAGATACAATGAAAAATAACAGAGATATAATAGGAAAATGTGTCTTCTATTCAATAATGAAATATGTTGAACTATAAAATGCAGGCTGAACCAAGCTTGGTAGAATGGTGGCGGCTTATCTATGAGAAGAGATGTGACGACTGCGCTCATTCGTAAGAATATGATTAGAATAAGGCTCCAAAATCCTTTTTACATCAAACATGAATGCCAAAACCCTAGACATCCAAAAACCTAACCCTAGGAGATGAAGCACCAAAAGTCATGTGGGCCCCGTTGGGGTAAGTTGGTGCATCAACTTCCCTGGGTCGTAAGTTTTGCATACAATCTTTGTTTTAGGCTCATGATAGCCTACTAGAAAGGTCTATCCGAGGAGTATACATTATTCCATCACACTCTGAATATTTCTATACTCTCACTTTGGCAGGCCTAAAAAACATTTTTTAGGGCCTCAAAATGACCCTAGAAGTTTAGGACCTGAAAAGCTAGAAGAAAACTGCAAAGATGAAAAATGAAACTACCAAGATGACATCTATATGTGAGCCAATTGGAATAGGTGGGTGGTCATAGATATCCACCTAGATAAATCCTACCCCATTAGGAAGCAATGGTCTCCATTATGTTGAGTTCCCCCATCAGATGAGGAAATTTCTGTTGAACTTGGCCCCGGGTGATCCAGTTGGCTTGGTGCAGAAGCTGCCCTGCTTTGACAACACGATAAAGTTGAAACTTTTGTTGGTTAGTGCCCTTTGTTATTACATGTAAGTTTTCACCTTCAAAACCTTGAAGCTCCTTATTCAATGCTCACCAAATTTCTTGGTCCTCGTCAATCTCTTGTCAACTTTATTGTATAGGTGGCTGAAGTATGAACTCCATGTGTGACATTTATCAATTTTGTTTTTGTGATGTTATGTCATTTTTTATCAATAAGAGGATGGAACCCTAATTCTGTAGCTACTTTGAAGATATTAAATGTACACATTTTTCCTATGGAATATTTTGTTCAAGGTTGTTGTATTATGACTAGCCCTATCATATGCATGAAAAGACACTCTATAAATTCGATTCTATCAAGTCATGACAAGTTATGTTTGAATAAGAGCAAGAAACATAACTTGTGTAGTGTTGGCACGCTACGCAAGTGTTGGAGTTTTAATTTGATGCAAAAATGATATTTTCATGTTTTAAATTGCAGTTTAGATGCCCAAGACAATTTGAAAATAATGTAGAGGCTTCATCAAAACCATATTTAATGCAGGCTATACACATGGAGTCAAGTTTAAGTTTTGTGGCTCTAAAGTGTTTCTGATTTTTTATGATTGAAGAAAAGCGAAATGTTTTAAAGGGAGGTTTAGGTTTACACAACTCAACAACATCATTTGGAACATTGGAATGACCATTGCTAACCTCTAGACACCTTGCAGTGATCACCATATGAAGAAAAGTTGAAAAGAACACCCACTCTATAAACACACTATGCAAGTGCACTGCGCAAGTGTATTGTCACCATATCTCTCAAACCATGCATCGGTTTTCCATGAATTTTTTATAGGAGATGCATGAGGGTAAGATGAATAAACCCATTTAATTTCAGGTCAAAATGCTTCATTTTTTTCGAGCAATGACCCACTATCATCTACAACCATTTTCTTGAAATCCATGAGTCGAATTTAGCCAAATTATTTTGTGGAGAAGCATTACCGTGATATTAACCTATTGACAAAAAATAATCTCAATATAATTCACCATTTAGGAGATATTTGAAAAATATCGGTTGCAGAATTACGTTGTGGAAGTTCGCTATGCAAGTGTGACAGAGTGCCAACTCATCATCTAGATCAACAAATTTCAACTTCTAGGTGGAGCATGTACACAAGGTCAAAATAAAAATTTGAATTCTTAATTGTTTTATCATTTATAAATGTATTTTAAAGTTGTTAATATGTAATAAATGTAGTCAAAACTGAAGAACTATTTTCTAGCAGGCAATTTTAATTTGTTGCTAAAATTTTGTAACTAAGTCCAAGTTTGGGAAGCAGTTAAGTTCGACCCCCTCAGCTTGGGGAAGAGGTTTTTCTATATATTTTTGTAATTTTCATAATCACGGGGTTGGAAAAAAATCCTAGAAGAGACTTTTCTTTGAGCACTTGTGTAATTTTGAGTTTTAATGGAATATCAATCAGAAGTCCATAACTACTCTTACGAGAGATTCTTGTGTGGAAGGTTTTGAGTTTTGTGTCCTCTTTGCCTTTATGTATATGTTTTCTCTCATGTTTCTTCATTTGATGTTAAATGTTTTTAGTATTTAGCATTAATTTTTTTATTTCAAAATTCATTTGCTATGCTTTGTTTTCGTATTTGTTGAGTAATTTCATATGTTTTTCTTTGAAATGCTTTGGAATTCATCCTGTGATTGATGCTCTAAAGTCATTTGGGTCTAGATTTTTGTCCCTCACCCATACTATATCAATTTGAATAACTCAAAACATCTACTATCTTTCCTCTGCTTCCTTGAGAATTCCACCACCAGTCATTGATAGTTCCTAGTACCTTAAAATAGAATCCATGCCCAATGGATTCCTTTCTACATCTTCCAACAAACCTTTAAATTCACTCATTCATTTAAGACCTAGCTTATGATTTCATTGGAAATCCGTGAGAGAGCCCTTTTTGGGTTGGAAGGGCTATATTCCAGTCTACAAGTGGTTTGAGGTTGCCTTTGTGATTTGCCTCTACAACCAAGGCAATTTACAGAGAGCTAACACCCTTGACTTGTGTGTCCACAATTTGATCAGTGGATGCCTATTCCATGTGGTCAGGGTTGATCTCCTTCGGTGTCAACTGTTGTAATACCTCTGAGGTGTCCAATAATGGTGGAAAGTATTTTCGAAGGAGGTCCAAATTAAACATGGGGTGCAAGCCAAGGAAGGGGAGAATGTTGATCTCAAAATAATTGTCACCCACAACCTTGGTGATGGTATAAGGTCCATAATAGAGTGGATGAAGCTTCTGATGAGGTCCTACAGGGCGTTCTTTTTGCAAGTGTAACCAAATGTTATCTCCCACCTAAAACTTGTGTGGCACCTGGTGTTTATCATGGTGTTGCATGTACTTGGCATTGGAATTAGGAAAAATATTCTGACCCTTTTGGTAGATGTGTTGGATCTGCTCAATGAATCGAGTATCTTTGTCAAATTCAGATTGAGCATTGAAGGAGTCTTCTTGGGTGGCCGCAAGGGGTAGTGAAACATCCATGGGATCCAATAGTTGAAATCTCAACCCCACCTGAAACGGATTGTGTCCGGTTGAGATATTGTTGACGCTTGAATCCGTTAGAACCGAAACAAAAACCTCACAAGGATGCAAATCCCCCTGCGTTTTTAGTGAGGTGGTACTCCTCCCTATTTCAAGATTTTCTTGCAATTCTAGATTTTCAAAATAATATAGGAATTTGAGAAAGTCTGTCGTGACATTCAAATAAATATAAAGATTGTAGTAAAATAGAAAAAAAGTTTTTTAAAGAGAGTTACTGAGAGATGACCGGGAACCTCACACATCACATATTAAAAAAGAATAGAAAAATTTCCTCACATCCATCATAGTTAAACTAAAGATTTCTGATCACATAAAATAAAAGAAGATGGCCTGCATGCATAAGATAACTTTAATCGATTAAAAACATGTGGAGCTCAAATAAATAAAATTATAGATCAATCTCAAATATTTTATACTTAAAACTCAGAGTTATAAAATGTCGTAAAAAATGATCCTGAAATAGTTCTCTTGGGATTTCTGAAAAATATAGAGTTTGTTACAAAACTTTGAAATTTAAATGTGTTTGTCCTTAGGACTGGGATTGGGGCTGCTGCGGACCATAAAGAAAATATAAACAAGAAGTAACCTGTGGAAAGAAGATGGAGGGCGATGACGGAGTAGCAAGACCTGGAAAGAAGACATGAAGGAGTTATCAGATTTTGGTTAAACCTTTCTAGTCAAAGAAGCAGAGTAATTGGATGAAAATTTGATAAAGAAAGAAAGATTTGATCAACATGAACTTACTATGATGGTTTCTCTTCTCATTCACTTTCTTGATGTTGTCCTTTTATTTTCCTCATTGACGGTTATAGAAACTATCTCAACTATTGCTTCTTGGCCTTCTTTAGTTAATTTATCAATTGCCTTTTTAAACCAATAGTCAATGTAGTTTTGCATTGGTGCAACATTTATTTCATGCCTGATTTTGATATTGAATAATTCGCCTTCCAATTCTCTTAATTCATGAGAAATGACATGTATTGCCTCCTCAATATCTTGATTTTTCACATAATAATCAACCAACCAATTATCTATCTCTTCTTCATTATATTCAATTATGCCATAAAATTTCTCAGTCGATAACCCCTTTAATATCGCAACTTGTTCATCAAATTTTTTCTTTATCATAAACATTGAATTGAGAATTAACTTAGTCTCTTGTACCTCATCAGTTCTTCCTTCCAGATCTATCTCTGTGAGTCTTTTGAACAATTCTTCTCCTTTTACTATGGCTTCAATGTATGCTTGGACAATGTTATTCAAATTCTTGATATTTTCTTTCTAAGAAGCATTCAATTGTTTAATTCGACTTGGAGAAGGCAGACCTATTCTCTTTTTTTTCAATTCTATCATGTTTGAGACTTTTATTCCAAATGCAAGACAACATCAGCGTAGAAACCATCTTCATTCTTTAAATCAACTTGAAGATACTCGAGAAAAGCATGTTCCCTTGAGCAGAAAGAAACAATATTTTTCGATACCTCCCATGCTTCTGTTATCAGTGATATTCTCTCTTTAATGTTTTTCTCTACATAAATTTGGACTGCTGTGAGTAAACTAGAAGATCCTTTTAACTTAATAGTGGGTGTAGTTGGTTTAACCATTGACAAAGGACTTTCCAGGATTGGAAGAGGCATTAAGGCATTTTCAAATTCTCTGATCCTTTCTTTTATCTTAGCATTTTCAACTTTCAAACCATCAATAGAATCGTCAAGAGCATCCTCGGTTTCCCTATGTATTTTGGAAATTTGGGATGGTCTCATGTCCTTTAGGTCGACCTCTGAGTGGGACTTTCCCTTTTTATTATTCTGGTCACTTCTTTCTACAATCAAATTTTTAGACTCTTTATAAAAAACAACACTTTGAAAAGTGAAGGATTCTTCTTCACTAAAAGTCTCATTTCCAACGACTTCCAATAAATAATTTTGTTGAGCCATATTTTCTGGTTGTTCTATTGCGGGAAATATTTTCTCAGTATCTACTTCTAGCTCCATTTCCTCCAGAGAAAATATTTGGATGTCATTTCCTATAAGATTATCCTCTTCCTCTTGCACTAAATTCTTCATTTCCTTTCTCACAAGGAGCTTGTGTGAACTCTCAATTTTCCCAGAGAGGGGATTCTTCTCTGCCACTCCACTTGAACTATTGTTGACAACCTTTTTAACTAGGTGGTTCGTTGGAGAATTTCTCCGAGATGTGGTATTCTTTGGAGTAAAAAATGGATATTGAACACTTCTTTCACTAGGAACTTTGCCCTTTTGCTTATAAAAATCATTACTACTGAGTAATGTTTTTAGGTCACCAACATCATGTACATGAGTACTTTGGTTGGTACCTTCTTGTTATTTGTTCAAGATAGTATGGATGAAAGAGTTATTGAATCCCACTGAAATCATATGTCCTACAAAGATTTTGTTTAGATCAAAGCCTTTTATCTTTTCAACATAGTTTAAATTCATATTGTTGAAATGATTTGCAAACTCATCAATTTTGTTTTTATTTCTGAACATGAAATATCCAATCTTCCATGGCAGGGGAATACATTGCTTTTTTATTTTTTCATGGAAAAAATGTAGCCAGAAGTTATATTGCCTTGCCACCTCTATAATAAATAGTTTGTCAGATACATGATACAGGAGAAAATAAGGATTTTCTTTCGAGCATAATATACATATGACACCGTGATTCTCCATTTGCTCTATTGTTCCCTTTTTCTCTAAGAATATGTTAGCTTGGTCAGATATCCTTGAAGTGTTTTCACCCAACAATAACCTTTTGAAGACTGAAACAAAATAATTATAAACTTCATAGAAATATAAAGGGGTCTTATGTCTCCATAGTGTCTGATACCAAAAGGTAACTAGACCTATTTCACGATTCACCCTCTTACTTATGGTTAAGTTTGGGAATTGACAAAAATACACAATAGAAAATATCAGATAAGAAGCCATAAATAATTTTTTGTCCTTGTTATAGTGTGATAAATCGGACAAGAATTTGATAGAAATTAGTTTTCCCCGGTAAAAGATGGCCTTTTCTTCCACTGTAAAGTACAAATATATAAAATCATGTGAGATATAGTTTAGGACATGGAAGAAATCACTAAGGAATGGCCTGTAGAGTTCCTTATACCAGTCGACCAGGCCGAATTGTCCGACCCCGACCTAATCGGAAGTCTGGTGGTTACTTGCAAAGAGTACGATGCACTTAGCAATAACAAAAGGAAGAAGAAAGAAGAGGTACATGAGTTGAACAACATATCAGATGAAACTGCTTCAGAGTCACCAGGAGAAGGAGGTTATGACAAAGTAGACAAAGAAGAGAACAATGCAGAACAAGGAAAACAAAACCAAGGTGAAGTAACAACGCCACATAATCCCCCTGATGACACAGAGACATCTAAGAAAATAAAGGTTAACCCCATGAAAACTTCTTCTTGGAAGAAGTCCAAAGCTAGAAATCCCAAGATGGAGAGTATACCAACAGTGGACGACATCGACCTAATCATCGTTGTTGTCTCAGATACCTCGGAACATATTCTACAATGCAATGAGGAAAAATAGGAGACCATGCATGAAAGAATTGAAGAAAATATGTGAGGGGTGCAACAAGCCCTTTACTCCAGCCATGTATTGTCCACTACGCCCCCGCCATCATAAGAAACAAAGTTGGGAGATGAGCCTGCCCAACTTCGTAGAATAGCTTATGTGACCGAAGCTCATCTTCATCACGTGTAGGAAGAAAAAGATCAGGCCACAACGGCCCTAAAGCAAGCGTAAGATGAATTCACAGAGAAACACTGAGTTGTGCAACAGGAGAAGGATGACCTCCAAACTAAGTTCTAAGATGATAAAGCGCAGATGTAGTAGGAGAAAAAAAAGTTTCTCGTGGAGCAGGTTGGAGTCAAAGAAGCAGTCAATAGAGGACTTCGATCTGTGACAGGGTTAGAACAGATGGACGAAGACCTGGTAGAAAATTAAGTCGTGAAGATTGTTGAAGCTATTCAGCAGCTTCAACAGAGAATATCAGAATTAGAGCTACAAATAGTGCCAATCAATCTGGAGGACGTGTTAGACCAGAGAGAAGAAAATACCTGGAGCACAGTTGAGAGAATCAAAGCATTAGTCGTGGAATGTAAACAGATAAGAAATCGCAGTGCGCAGACTTATGAGTGCTTTATCGAGGACCCTGAACTGAAGACACTGGAGTCACAACTCCAGGAGGAAAAGTAGTAAGCAACAATAGTACAAGCGCAGTTGAAACTCCTGTCAGCAGTTGAGAGGATGAAAAGATCCCAAGAACAGTGCATGGCTCAACAACAGATCCATGCCATACAAAGAAAATTCATGGAAGTGACTTAGAAGCTCCAGCCAATCCCGGATGCAACTTGCCTATTGTTTGAGGAAATTGAAGGCCAAGGAGAAGAGCTGGAACAAGTAGTCACTTCGATTGAAAAACACTTAGAAGGACCTGTGAACAAGGCAGTTATTCAAGAGTTCATCGAGCAGGAGGCCTTGGCGAAGCAGCAGGTCGAAGCAGCTCGAGCCAAGCTCAAGGCTTTTGAGGCAGAGTTACCCAGACCAGAGTGACTCGAGATAAGTCACAGGTGAGTATTGGGGGCATGTTGGTCCTTGACCAAGTTTTGGAGATCCTTGGTCATGTTTCACCTATTTTGGGACTTCGACAGGCTGGTCAAAGGCGAAGTGCAGGTTGAAGTAGAGATCGCGGGATCTCGGCCCCTTTTTAGGGAATTTTTGGGATAAGGGTTTATGTAACAGGTATGTTGATTTCGGCCCATGGTTTACCCATGTTTAAGCCCTTTTGTAATGTATAAATAGATATCTAGACGTGTAGGAGGGGAGAGAAGGTGAACGGGCAGTAGTTGTAATTTGTGCTAAGTGCAAGTGTTGTAAGAGGCTCTGTGCTAGTGTATGTTGAGACTTGCAGAGCTAAGTGTAGGTCATCTGTAGTGCTTTGTTCACAGATTGTGAGAAGCTTTGAGATGTAACCTAACTCAAGGAAGGAGGATTTGGCGAGGTGCACGCAAAGATCCTGTCCTCTACGGAGTAGGGTTTTGATGATCTATGCATGTAAGAAGATTGACAAAAGATAATAAAAGAGAAGAAGAGTCAGTGGATGTAGCCACACACTGGGGTGAACCAAGTATATCCTATGTTATGGTTGCTTTGTGCATTATGGTTTTTATATTGTTCATGTGATTTATTCTTAGTGCAATAATGTATGTTTAGATGAATCTGATATGATAGCTTAGTGCTTAGTGATATGAATGAATACTAGACCTGATCTATTTCCATATGCTAAGTGCCTAGATGTGTTTGATCTGGTTGAGTACTGCAATGCTCTATAATTAGGGTTTTATTTGCGAAGTAAATACTGGTTAAGTACTAATGAACGATAACTACTAATTTCTTTATTAGATTATTTTAATCACATATCTGTTTCCCAGCTAGGTTGCAAACACTTGAGTCCTGTAACCACCCCTGCCTCTACCTTGGGTGAGACTTCATCTACTTCGCAGGTGTTACCGAAAGGGCCGATAGTTAGGGTTTTGTTGGTGCACTGCTGAGCGTTGAACCTTGGGTCTGCCTCTGTGCCAACTAGATAATATGAGGATGAAGGTTACCTCTTTGCCTTATCATTACCAGTTCCTAATTGGATTGAGGAATTTCGACAATAGTGGTTAACCCACCCAACTATATCACAGGTAATTCAGTGATTTCAAGAGGATCCTAACCCACCCACTGACTACACTTGGAAATACAATATCCTTCGGTATAAGGAGCACTTGGTTTTGTATCTGAGTTCAACACTCAAGCCTGGGATCTTAAATGAGTTGCAATCATCTGCTATTGTTGGTCACTCAAGATTCCAAAAGACATATGCTCATTCTCGTCGTTATTTTTTCTGGGAAGGAATGAAGAAGTACATCCTTACCCTTTTCACCGAATGTTATATTTTCCAATGCAATAAAGGTGAAATTGTCAAGTCCCCAAGAGCCCCATAGTTGTTACCTATTCTAGCATCTATTTGGACTCAGATCTCCATGGACTTTATCATGGGCTGTAATACCACAAGGACGAGCCCCAATTATATTTATTTATTATAAACATGTTTTGTAGGCTGGTGAGCCAAGCAATTGTAAGCTAGTAAGATTATGTGTAAGTAGGCCGAAGAGACTAGGTGTTAAAAACATCGTTTCATGTAGACCGACCAGGAAGAAAGAGTGATGGGGGACTAAGATTCCACAAGGTTGGCTAAGGGAGGAGGCTAAGTGTGTGGGCCTAGGGGATAAGCTAGGGGGCTTACCTTTGAAGGGGGTAATAATTTATCATTATTTCCTAAAAGTCTAAGGTGCTCAATTTACCAAATTTTGTCCTAAGTTCCTAGAAAAGGAACCTATGCCAAGTGGAGTGCATGCAACTACAGGAAGACAAGTGTTGACCTAGGCTCATGCAGTTAAAGTGGTAGAAGTCAGTCGTGTTGGGGGTGAGCTTCCCATTCTTTCATCCTCCACCTAAGTTCACTGGGATCTGGGGCGTCTGAACACATTTTGCCTCTGCATTTGCATCTACATTTTTTTCTGGTCATGCACCCTGAAACCCATGGGAAAAATAACGAACTAATCCATGTCTTCGGGGAAGTTCGAGTATCCCGTATTTTTCTGAGCCATGTGGTGTCATAACTGTGGATTGTTGTGGCCACGCAGTTCAACCGTGAAGAGGACCTATGTTGTTTTATGGTGAAGCCCGACACATCATGGAGATGGCCTTAACCATGTTGTGTCTTAGTGTGGCTCGTTGTCATTGTGCATTCGTTATTGAGCCTTGTTGTTGTGTCCTCGCAATGCTGGAACTAGTTGAAGAAGTAGGTTGTTAGGCCTGTGAACAAAAGTCTCTCCAGGTAAGAGAGTTTGTTGTGGTCGAAGAGGGAGGTGGTCGGGCCCTTGAGAAACTCTCAGTAGGTGAGAGAGTGTGTTGAGGAAGTAATATCTCATGGAGGGAGTCTTGTAGTTGCTATAGAGCTCTGAGAATTCTGGTCTGGCCTGTTTCTCAAGCCCAAGGCAAGGGAGGTGAAGCATCTGAGGGATTGTGTGACAGTGAAGTTGTATACTCCTGGGGTGGGACAGGCATGTGGGGAATGAGAGTCTATGAGCAGTGGATGTAAGTGGCTCATGGGAGAGAATCCTTCCTCGTGAACTATGGGTATTCCTTATTGACCTTGCCTAGCCTAGGATTCCCTTGCCCTGGCTGGAGCTTAGTCCCAGCTTGAGGGTGACCTACTACTAAGAGTGATGAGAAACGCAGTCTATGGCTAGGAGGTTCATGGAAGGTCTGCATGCAATTGGTGGTGTTACTCTAGTTCAAAAGATAAGTATCAGTTTGTGCTTAATTTACATGTTATGCATGTCTGTGATGCTTGAGTGATTATCATGTATTCCGTTGCATGTGGATTTACTGTTAATCTTGATTGAATATGAACTAGTTG
The DNA here is from genome assembly GCA_009831015.1 of Picea engelmannii. Classification (NCBI taxonomy): domain Eukaryota; kingdom Viridiplantae; phylum Streptophyta; class Pinopsida; order Pinales; family Pinaceae; genus Picea; species Picea engelmannii. The sequence goes on along the minus strand of ML818898.1, from coordinate 67,033 downwards.
TAGTAATTATGTGTTTACTCTGTGTTAAGTGATTTAAATTCCTTAAATGCATATTATATAAGTGTATATTCTGTAGTGGTAGAAATACCCGGTCTCTATGTTGGTCGGGGAGGTTATAGTTTGGTATCAAAGTTAAGTGTGAACTCCGAGTAGTGGTATTTGTCGGCCTAGTTGGTGGCTGGGGACGTTACAATCTGGTATCAAATCCAAGGTTTCAACACTAAGCCTGGATAGGCCATGTTAATGGAAGTTGAAGCAAAAGTTTCAGAAAGAATTGTTGTCGAAGTAGACAAAATTCAAGTTCAGAGCCAAGGTTTCAACACTGAACCTAGACGGGATGGATAAGTGGTCATTAGACCCAAGGTTTCAAGAGGAAATTGTGTCTGGAGGACCAATTTCGAACCTCAGAACCTTCCTGAGTGCCAAGAAGTTACCTTGGCCAAGTTACAAAGTTCAGGAAGAGTAGCAGTGTCGTAAAACCATGACAGAAGTGGTATTGGGCCGCAGAGTAATGTGGACCTTAGGATTTGTTTAGGACAAGGAGAATCCTTCACGACCATCAGATCTGGTAATGTTGCGAGGCAGTTAGCCATGAATTCCTTTGGAAATCTGCAGAGTAACAAAGTCTATTCTGCGTCGTAGGATCTGTTTGGAAGGAAGGGAAATCCCTTACGACCGTAAGATCTGGGGGGAGGTGCAGAAGAGTTAACCCGGAAGCCCTTTAAACTTCATGACTTCAGTGAAGTCTGATGCCAAAAACAAGAGAAGGGTTGAAGCCTGAAGCCCCGAAGTCCCAAAAGTGGATCTACACCGTAGATTTGGGAGGAGAGCTCGACCATTGGATCAAGCCAATGTTAAAAGGTCAAACAAAGTAGTGAAGGGTGAAATATGCCAAAGAGCTGAAGTAGTGAGTCATAATGATGTCACTTGGTTTGACATAGACACATGGGTTGTGCACCCCGTGTCAGTGGGTTTTGAACCCGTAGAATTTTGAAATTTCGTTGGAACATGATGCGTGTCACCCATTTGAATGGGTCACGTATCAGCCACTAGTCTTCCGCCACATGGAATCCTATATGATTAGGGTTAGTGGTGCCTAAGCTTATGTAACGTAGTTAAAGGTCGGGGGACCCACAATGGCGTTGATAATGATACATCAATATCAACAACCAAAAGGGATTGCGGGGACCCAAGTTGCACAGAAGTTAATTATCTAAGGCGATTCCACAATCCAAACCACGGTTTCACCGAGGGGTTATGTGTCAACGTCAGAAGAATTGTAGGATGAAAGGCAGGTTACTCCAAACCGCTACCGCATGCCCCCGCAATTGGAAAACGTAAGTGATGTGACTTAATGATGTCAACAAAAGTGACATGGGAATGTACATATATTAACTGGTTTGAATGCGTAAACTGGTAAAGTATTGAGTAAGTTTCAATTGTTTCTCTTCTTTGAGTTTTCAAGTGCAAGGAGTGCACATTGTCCACAAGGAGTGCATTGAGAGAGGTAAGTTAACCTCAAAGAAGCTCAGGAGAGATATCGTTGAACCTTCATCAGCAGAACTGTAAGGAGTGCATAGGAGGAACTTTGTGTTGAGTTCAGAGAGAGATAGAGTGACTGGAAACTCTGTAGGGCTCTTCCAGGCGGGCATCGAGCGAGTGCAAGTGTGCACATAGAGAACTCTTTATCAAGTTCAGGGAGAAGAGTATTACAGGAAGATACTCATAGAGCTGTTGAAAACTCTATAGAAAACACTTTGCAAGGTGTGCTTTGAGCAGAAGGTTTCCATGAGGTCATGAAGTTTTCCTTGAAAAGAAACGAAAGCGTTGAGTCCCTTAGAGACTGAGAAAGTTGAAAGTTCTGGAGGAGTAGTGCAAGTTTTCACACAGATCACAATTGTACATAGGGATGAGGTCAAGCTTCATTGACAAAAGCTTGGGAGGGAAGGAATAAGTCAAGACCCAAAGTCATAGGGTGCATAGGAGGACAATCAAAGGTTGAGACCTTCGAAACGTTGGAAATCTTTCAAGTCTGGGAAGAACGCCAAAGCTCAAGAGGAGGAGCAACACCTGTCATTAGATCAGTTGCAGAGGAAGATATCTGGACCTTAGAATCTCATGTCCAAGCACTCAAAAGAGCGCATAGGAGAAGATCAGATATGGACCATAGGATTTGAGCACATGGACCAATAGTTGTTGGATCCAGGTAAGGTGAATGCACCTTAACCTTTTGGAGTTGCACAGGAGAGTGGACTTTGCAAAGTCCTGAAGTTTCAAAATCATCGGAACCATCCATCTTGAGAGTTGACGAGTGGCAACAGATCTGGGAGTTCAAGGGTTTGAACCTCAGAAGATCAACAAGGAGTAGAGGTAAATACTTGAGGAGCTGGGATCCACAACAATCCTAGTCATCCATCGAGAAGGGACACGTGGCGAGAGATCAACATTTCTCTGACTCGCAACTCAAGAAGTCAGATGTAGGAGTCATGAGAACTCGTGAAGTTCGAGTTCATGAAAGGATCACAGTTGTTGATCAAAGGAGGGATCTGGACCATAGATCTGGTCCCGAAGAACTCGCAAGTTCAGGAATTAGGAGAAGGGAGGAATCCATTGTCGAACTTCACGAAACACGAAGTTCCGATTCGCGAAGGAGATTAGGACCGTTGGATCATGGGGATTGTGGACTATTGATATGGTGAGCGAAACTTGCTAGTTTGGGTTTCGGAAGGACGAGCAAGAAAACTTCACGAGACACAAAGTTGTGAAGCGCTCAGAAGCTTGGCCCCAGGTCATAGCCATAGGTCACATCAGTGGAAGCCAAAGGAAATAATATAGCACGCACTAGGCTCTAGTTCGACAGTTCGGGAGTCGGAGAGTCGGAGAGTTGAGGTTGGCTCGCATGCGATTGCCCGACATACGAAGTCATTAAGCGCCCTTTGGTTAGGCACGTGGTCATAGTCACTGACCATAGGGAGGAAGCTTGCGTCTGGTGCTTGTTCATGTGGGCAGAGTTTCACATAAAGACATGTGGATTTATTTCATGGAAGTTCCAACAGGGACCCGAAAGAGATAATCCAACTCAGTTTTGTGAAGATCCGAGACCAGGAGGTCGGAAAACCTCTGTTGAGGTGGGGGGGCTGTGTCACTTCTACTGCCATCAGAAATTTAGCTAGTATAAAATTTATTAACGATAGTCATGCAGGTATGAGTTTTTATTACTCTTTTTTCATAATTGTTGAAAGGAAATTTAGGTAAGAATTTCCTTAGCCAGAGTTATTATATAAAATCATATGATTATATTATTGAGTGCATACCACTGGATGTGGTAAAGGATGGAGGCCTGTATTAATTCAAAGATTTTTAGCTTCTGAATGCACACACTGACACAATAGAATGTCATGTTAATTTGGTTGTGGGGTAATAAGCAAAGAATTAAAAGATAAGAACTTGTTGTAGGAATGAATGCCAATAAGCTAGTCATGTATGATACTAGGACATGGTTGGATATGGAAATGTTATGAGCCAGACGAGTACTAAAATATTCCTACCTTTAAATAAAACTTGGACTGCAATATTTTTGCTAACACTAATGAACACCACCAAATTATATTCTTGGTTTTGTGTTTGAGTCGAAAAAGAAGGCATACAATTAATTTGGAAGACAATAGGAACTGTGTGGAGAATGTGTCAACACATTGGACAAAATTCCAACTCATGGATGGTGAGATACATGACTGAGATAAAGAGCATTATGAAATTCAATGCAAGGTGCACTGAATAAGTATGCATTGAGAATTGCACTCATGCATAGTAAGTGAAAGAATTGTATACTAAATGAAATGGTTGAATATGTTTTGTAAGTACATGCATATATATATTATTGCATGGAAATAATTATTACTAACAATTGAAATATTGTGAACTCATGAAGCTGAGGACATTTCAGGAGTTGCTAGACATTGAAACAAGAAATTTGTAGGTCAAGTAGTCACATGAGCATTGACTACAGGAAATTTTCTGGTTCAGAAAAGGAAGTAATGAACTTACAGATATTACTGTGAACATGTATATGCATAGAATGACGAGTCATTCTATTTCATTAAAATGTTGGGTGATTGTGACTGAATTGCTAGGTGCAGGAAATTCTAAGATCACTTCATAAGATTTTGTACATATTGCAATTGAATTATGATGTACAAAAAATACTGACAATTGTTGGCAGTATGCAAGATGAAGCCCTATAGGAAAAATGGTACGCAGTTTGGTGATTGTGGAAAACCACGAGGAAGGTTGCAATATTAATATGGAAACATCCAAGATGAATTATGAAATGGAATTTCATGTTTTGGGTAAAAAGTTGAATTCCTTTTTGAGCTGAGTTGGAGTTCCTAAATGAATTATTTTATGTTTTCTCATGATAACTTCATGTGGGTGATGCAGATGAGGTGATGTTGATAAAAGTATGAATGTTGACTACAAAGAGTATCTCGAGAAGATGTTGATTGGAGACATTTGAGGGAAGTTGGAAATCCTCGAGCCATGGTGCTCTAAGGATTTTGGTCCAACCTGTTACTGAAAGCCCAAGGAAAGGGAGGTGTAGCAGTCGATGGACTGTGTGACAGTGAAGGTGTACACTCCTAGGGTGGGACATGCATGTGGGGAATGGGAGACCATTGGTTGGAGTGCTACTAAGTTTTTGATGGTTGTAGTGCTACTGAGATTTGATACCTTAGCCTAGACCATGTTGATATGGAAGGTCTTCTCAATCAAAAGATAAGTACAATTCTCCATTTATTGTATGTTGTGTATCTTGTATACATGTTATAATGTTATTATAATTTACTGTATATACATATGTGTACATTGAATATATGATTGCATTACCTGCATCCATGACTATACATAATGTGTTTCATGTTTCATTACTTAAGGAATATATACCTAATGCTAATCATGTAATCGATTGGAATGTGATTCAGGTGGAGCAAGAAGGCATCTTGCAAGTGCATCTGATGCGCATATTGGACTGGAAAAGAAAGCATCTCCGAAATCGATCCATAGGGATTGTAAAGGTCCAATGGACTTGATACAGTCTTAAGGACGCAACATGGGAGCATGAGGATGCTATGTGGGCAGAATACCCACATTGTTTTTAAGATTTTGGAAATGTTGTTGATGTTGTGTAAGTAAGTTGCACTGAGGACAGTGAAAAAATAAGGGGAGGGAATTGTAATACCCCAAGGATGAGCCCCAGTTATATTTATGTATTATAAACATGTTTTTTATGCTGGTGAGCCAAGCAATTGTAAGCTGGTAAGCTTATGTGTAAGTAGGCCGGAGATCCTAGGTGTTAAAGGCCAGGAGCCTGTTTTGTACATGTAATTGTGCACTTTGTTATTATAAAAACATCGTTGCATGTAGATGGACCATGAAGAAAGAGTGATGGGGGAATAAGATTCCACAAGGTTCACTAAGGGAGGAGGATAAGTGTGTGGGCCTAGGGGCTAAGCTAGGGGGATTACCTCTAAAGGGGATAATAATTTATTATTATTTCCTAAAAGGCTAAGGTGGTCAATTGACCAAATGTTGTCCTAAGTTCCTAGAAAATGAACGTATACTAAGTGGAGTGCATGCAACTGCGGGAAGACAAGTGTCGACCTGGGTGCATGCAGTTAAAGTGGAAGAAGTCAATCGTGTTGGGGGTGGGCTTCCCATTCTATCATCCTACACATGAGTTCACTGGGATTTGGGGCATCTGAACCCGTTTTGCCTCTGCGTTTGCATCTGCATTGTTTCATGGTCATAGACCATGAAACCTGTGGGAAAAATGATAGATTGATCTGTGTCTCCGAGAAGTCCAAGTATCCCGTATTTTTCTAAGTTGTGTGGTGTCGTAATTGTGGGTTGTTGTGGCCACGTAGTTCAACCATGAAGTAGACCTGTGTTGTTTTACGGTGAAGCCCAACACATCTTGGAGATGGATTGAACTGCTTTGTGTCTTAGTGTGGCTCGTTTTCATTGTGCATTCATTGTTGATCCTTTTTGTTATGTCCTCACTGTCTTGGAAGTGGTTGAAGAAACATGTTGTCAATCCTATGAGCAACACTCTGTCTAGGTGAGAGAGGTGGTTGTGGTCGAAGAGGCATTTGGTTAGGCCTGTGAGAAACTCTCTCTAGGTGAGAGAGTGTGCTGAGGAGGTAATATCTCCTAGAGGGAGTCCTGTAGTTGCTTCAGAGCTCTAAGAATTCCAGTCTGGCCTATTGCTCAAGCCTAAGGCAAGGGAGGTGAAGCATCTGAGGGATTGTCTGACAGTGGAGGTGTATACTCCTGGGGTAGGACATGCATGTGAGGAATGAAATTCTATGAGAAGTGGATGTAAGTGGCTCATGGGAGAGAAGCCTTCCTCATGAACTATGTGTCTTTCTTATTGACCTTGCCTATCCTAGAATTCCCTTTCCCTGGGTGGAGCTTAGTCCCATCTCGAGGGTGACCTACTGCTGAGAGTGATGAGCAACATGGTCTGTGGCTGGGAGGTTCGTGGAAGGTCTTCACGCAGTTGGTGGTGTTACTCCAATTGAAAAGATAAGTATCAATATGTGCTTAGTTTACATGTTATGCATGTCTGTGATGCTTGAATGATTATCACGTATTCTGCTTCATGTGGATTTACTGTTAATCTTGCTTGAATCTGAACTGGCAATATTAATTATGTGTTTACTCTGTGGTAAGTGATTTAAATTCCTTAAATGCATATTATATAAGTGTATATTTCGCAGTGGTAGCAATACCCGGTCTCTATGTTGGCCGGGGAGGTTACAATTTGGTATCGGAGTTAAGTGTGAACTCAGAGTAGTGGCATTTGTCGGCTTGGTTGGTGGTTGGGGACGTTACATGGGCCTTCCAAAATTGGGAAACAAGATAGTCATCATGGTCGTGGTAGATCACCTCTCAAAGTATGCACATCTTTTTTCCTTAAGACACCCTTTTATGCCCACTATAGTAGCCCAAGTTTTCATTCATCAGATTTTCAAACTGCATGGCATGCCAACATCCATTGTGTCCGATCGTGACCCGACTTTCAACAACACATTTTGGAAATAATTTTTTAAATTATAGGGAATTCAATTGAACATGAGCATAATATACCACCCCTATACGGATGGTAGAACATAAGTTGTCAATAAATGTTTGGAAAGATACTTGTATTATTTTTCCTCAGACAAACAACATCAGTGGGTGCAATGGTTACCATTGGAAGAATGGTGGTACAACACTTCCTATCATACAAGAACCAAAATGACACCATATGAAATGGTGTATTGCCAAAAAGCACCTATAGTAACTTCATATCTTATAGGAACATCAAAGGTCTAGGATATTGATAAGTTGTTGCAAGTTAGAGAAGCTACCCTCGTGGATTTGAAGGATAACCTCCACATGGCCCAAAATCATATGAAGAAACAGGCTAACCAACAACGTTTCTAAATAGTTTTCCAAGAAGGTGATTGGGTGTTTCTATGAAACCAACCTTACAAGAAAACCTCACTCAAATCCCATGGCCACCACAAGTTGGTACCCAAATTTATGGCCCCTATCAGATTATCAAACATATTGGTCAAGTTTCCTACAAACTGACACTGCCATCTACCTCCAAAATACATCTGGTGTTCCATGTTTCCCGTTTGAAGAAATGGTGGGTCAGAATTATAGGGTTCAAACCATCCTGCCTAAGTTAGATGAATACGGATCCATTTGGCTGCAACCAAAATCTGTCCTCAACGTGCGCGAGAGTTACTTTCATGACCAAACTATCAAATAAGTGTTGATCAACTGGAAAGATACGTCTCTAGAGGATGCAACTTGGGAACCAGTGGCGATACTGTAATAGTTTCCACATCTTCAACCTTGAGTACAAGGTTATTTTGCAGGAGGATGGCATGTTAGGATCTGAACCTAACCCCTCTTAGTTAGCATGATATATTTTCCATGTAATAATGGTCGACATTACTTAATAAGGCCTATTAAATAAATGTAAACAAGTCAATGTAAGAATACCTAATAGAAGCTTCCTCTTATAGAAAGATCTTCCTCTAGAATGTCCTTTAGAACGTAGAATTAGTATAAATAAGAGTAGAAGGTATGAGGAATATTGTCTTGATAAAGTATTTCAATAGACCTCTTCTCTGCTGGAGGTTTCCCGGTGAAAGAGACAAGTGAACATTGCTTTCTTTGAATAATGGTATTATTTTTTGTATTGCTCTGTCAATATTTTGTTGTTCCCTTCATAATTGCTAAATATTCTTGTTTTTGCATAATATATTACACATGGTACCTTACAATAATGGATTTCTCTACAATATAGATAGGATTTGTGTTCCTAAAGGTGAAATATTGTATCTTATTAGAGATGATCACACCTCAAAGATTGCAAGACACTTTTGTGTTGGGAAGATAGTTTCCAACTTACAAAGGTATACATGTATTAGCACATAATGCAAGAAGAAGCAAGTATGCCTATTAGAGGAGGCATAAATTTTTGCACTATAAAGATGATCAATAGAAAGAAATTTCTATACCATCCCTTACCTATACCCACTAGACCCTGGGATAACAACTCCATGGATTTTGTGGGTGGTTTTCAACAACCAAAAAGGATCATCAGTATTTGGTTCTAGTATTTGACAGGTTCAACAAGATGGTCATTCTTATACCTTGAAAAAAGACCATCAAAGGACAGGAAGCATCATACATGTTCTTCAAAAAGGTCTAGGTACACTTTGGGATACTAAGGAGCATCATCTCAGAAAATGGATACCAAATTTCTTAGTTCCTTTTCGACTACACTTTGGGATAGGGAAAACACTAAGTTGAATAAATATACAACTTTCCATCGATAAACAAATGGGCAGACAAAAGTAGTCAATAGGGCACTAGTTCATTCTTGAGAGGTTATAACCAGAAGCATCCAAATATATAGGATGGAAATTTTATTTATATTCAACACTCTTATAAAAAAGTAGTGCACACTTCTACTAGTAAGTTCTATTTTGAAATTTATTTTAGGTATTTACCACCATCGCCCTTGGATGTTGTATATGGATACTAAAGAGGAGTGATGGAAAACATCACAAGGGATCCATTTGCAAGTACAAGAGACATTGAAAAAGTTGTGGGAAGAGTGCAATGCCTTACATGATCAACATACAATGGATAAAACATTTAAGGTTGGAGAAGGATTATGGTTGCATTTGAACAAAGAAAGGCTATGTGGTATTGTCCTTTTTAAGTATTTGAGAAGGTGGGTGATAATTCCTTCAGTCTACCCCCATATATGCATACTTGATTAGTATTGAATGTGGAAAATATAAATCTCTACAAGCCTTCCATATTGGTTCAAGAAACTAAGGAGTAGGTCCTACCTACCATAAAGAAGTTAGCACCATAAGCTTACGAAGAGTTGCTAGAAAATAAAATTTTGTAGAATAAGTCTAGAACTACTAGACAAGGGTAGCATGAATGTTGCAAAATAAGGTTGAAAGGGAAACCTCCAAGAAAGGCCAAATGGTACTCCAAGGAGAATGTAGAGGAAAAATTTCATCACATCATTAAATAAAATCTTTTGGGGACCAAAATCCTCCTTAAATGGGGACATGTGATTGAGAATGGATCATTATATAATTTGTCATCTATCTTGATACTTTCTTGGATGAAAAAAATGGAAGAATTGGCTTATAATGTCCATTTTATGGGAAGATCCCAATTTGGTTATTTGGCATCTAGAAACTTTTAGAGCTAGTTTGAAGCATCAAATAACATGCTTTGGGGTCACACCCTTGTAAGTTAAGCTCTCACCCCCTTGACATTGTTCTACACATTGTAATATTTCCAACGATGAAAAAATCACCTCAATTAGAGTTAATATCTGGAAGTTATGCATGTTGCAAGTTGACCTGTGTTATTACCAACCTTGTTACTAAGTGGATGTAAGATCATTCCCCGTTACTGAGATATCTGGGGGTAGTCATGTGTGGAATTTTAAGAATATTTTAAAATGTCTAAATGCCTAACATTAATTGGGGTTTTAGGCAAGCAAAAACCCTAACCCTAGACATCTACGACATTATGTTAAATACTAGGCCACCAAGAAAGGAAAGGGTTCCATTCTTTTGGTATTCTTATTGTTCCATAGTTGAGCAAAGAATTAAGAGTGGGATATTGAAGCACAACAAAGGAGATATAATATTTTGTAGTAGTCATTCAAGACATAGTGTCTATGGGAACTCCATAATGAGTGGGCATTTATTTGTACTTGCATTTCATAATGGAGGAAAGGAGAGGAGAATATAGGCCTCACCTTCTAGCCAGGTTTCTCATGTATTGGGTTTCCCATGTCACATCTTGTGTTCATTTATGTGGATGTTGTGTTCATTTTCTTGTTTATTTCAATTTAATTTCAATTATTTCCATAATTTTGAGCACTGCATTTGTAATAATAAATCTAAGATCTAAAGTTGTAAAGTGCATAGTAAAATATTTCATAATATTATAAGATCCATTGTGATGAATTGTTCTACTGGAATATGGAGAGTAGTTTACAAATCATTTTGAATTGAAATTGACACTTTTGGAATCCAAATTCACAATTTCAAAACAAAAATTGTCACTTTTGAAATTGAAATTTGCACTTTTAAAATTTACATTCACACTTTTTGGATTTAAAATTATTCAAAATTCACTCTTTTGAACAACAATATTTACACTTTCATAATCTAATTTTGAAATTTATTTATATAAAAGTTTGAAATTCATAATTTATTAATCTAAAATTAATCTAAATTATAAAATATAAATTTAATAAAATTGAAATTTAACTTTTATTTATAACCAACGTGTGAATATGAAATGGTAAGGAATTTATTGTTCCCTCTCACAAATATGAACATATATTTACTTTCAACTTTAACCATTATTTATAGCCAATATACCATTATCAACCTATTTTGGTTGTGAGAGAGCCAATTTAATACGATGCAAGATACATTTGTTTTTTTGATGATTTCATGGATTTATCGAAAGTGTTTATTTTTATTTTTATTTTACAATTATTAAATAGTTTAATAAATTATATGCAAAGTAAAAACCGTGTTCTTTATAATGTTCTCACGCCAAATATGATAGAGTAGACATACGTGTTTGATCACATGTATTTATCAACATTGCAATCATACATAGCCACAATATTTGTAGAGAGAATTTATGTGCTAGTGTATGTGGGCAAATTTGTATGAATAAATTAAGTTTGGTGGAAAAAAAAATTGAAATGATTTTTAAAATTTTAAATTATATAAAAATAAAATTAATTATAATTAAATTAATTTATTAAAAATTAATAAAAAATCTTTTTTAATTTAATTTTGGTATATTTTGTTATTAATATATTAATAAAGATAACACATAATTAATAGATTATAAATTTTTTAATTTAATTATGGTATATTTTATTATTAACACATTAATGAAGAATAAACATACATAACACATAATTAATAATTAATAGATGATGAAAATTAAATTTGCATATTACATCTTTTATATATAACCACCTGATGTGTGTGATGCATATGAATAATATATTGATGTGTAAAAATATGTCTCTCTTAATAGGTTATATTTTATGGATATGTAAAAATATATTTTGGGATTATGTTTTCATATATGTTATATCTTGAGATTTTTTTTAATATTTTATTATATTATTTTATATATTAATTTTAATTATATATATTTTAAATAAAATAAAATTTAAAAAACATTTTATTCGTGTATTATAATATTTTTAAATAATTTAATTTTAATATATTATAATATTTTTAAATCATTTAATTTTAGTAATATATATATATATATATATATATATATATATATATATATATTTTAAAAGTGATTTTTATTATTATTATTTTATTTTAAAAGTGATTTTTATTATTATTATTTTAACAACATCAATCCCTATATTTTATACCCTAAATTTAATTTTCTCATACACGGGGTGAATACTTCCTAGTATAAGAGGTGTGTTAGGCTACATGAAAAAAAAGTTTGTTAAATCCTTTGTAAAAGATAATATTAAAGTATGTGTCCTTGTTTTCAAAAGAATTAAGAGTTACCACACATTCTACAATAAAACAAATAAACCAATTATATATTTGTTATGAATTATTTTACAATTTAATATTGATAGTAATATTCATTCATAATAAAATAATAAATAATAAATAATAAAATAATAATTTTTTCACAATATTTTTATATATATAAAAAATTAACTAATAGGTGTAGATTAGATAGTAATGAATTGTAATACTAAAACATTATTTAAAGATATTTACATTGTGTATCAAGTATATGGCAACATAAATACACTTCAAAGTTAGTTATAATAGTATAAGCCTTTTTTAATTGTGG
>ML818898.1:8481-24724 GCA_009831015.1 Picea engelmannii | reverse complement strand
TACTTCAGTAGTTCCAGAAAACTTCGTTCATACTCATCAATGGTCATACTACCCAACTTGAGTTCGAAGAACTCCTTCATCTTTCTGTCATAGTATCTTTTAGTCAAGTATTTCTTCTCGAAATACCTCTTAAATTCCTTCCAAGTGACCTCTTTCTCTTTGATGTGTTGTACCTGCACAAACTGGTCCCACCACATGGACGTTTTTCCTTTCAACTGGTACATTGCAATTCTTCCCTCTGCATGGGCAAAATAATTCTGCAGCTGGAAGTATTTCTTCATTCCCAACAACCAAGTTTCAACATCTTCCTCCTTATTATGCTCTCCATCGAATGTTGGAGGTTTAATTTTGTTCATCTCTCCCTTCAATTCCTCCTTTCCATATTTTCGATGCTTTCTGGTAGGGAACGGGCTCGAACTATTGTCTGTCTCCCTATCAGAATGTTTTTGGGAGCGACTATGATGTCGGCTACCACTCCTTGATCTACTTCTTCTCCCATGATTTCTGTGACTCTCTGTCGTACCCGAGTCTCTTCCCTTCTCAAGTTTCTTCTCTATTCTTTCCAGGCTCTTCAAAAATTTTAAGTTTAGCTCACCCTGCCGATCTCTGACTTTCATAAGTTTTCGGCTATCATCTCGGCGAGCCTTGGCCTCTCTTTGCAACCTTTAAATGATTTTCATCATGTGACCTTCCTTATCCATCTCCTTTCCATGTCCATTAGAGTTCGATCCTTCGACTCCTAGGTTAACATCCTTTCCTTCCCGTTCATCTTCTATTTCAGGAGTAATCTGCACTCTTCCCCACTCCATACTCGGCGTTGGTTAACTGGAATCCTGACCTTCGTTGAACTCTGCACACGCACTGTGCAATTCAATTCGAAGTTTTTCATTCCATTAAACCTTCAAAACAATCTGTAACATTTGTAAGCCAATACGAACAAGAATGAAAGATATTTTGATTCAATTAAGTTTTCTGAGATTTCGTTTGGTTCTGCAATTTCTGGGACTTCAAAACTTCAGAATCTCGGTCCACGAAGATCTGACAGTTAAAAATATGAAATCCAAGTCACCCTTTTCGCAACTCGCGATCTCACGAGTTCATGAGTCGAAAACCTTCGACTCATTCCTCTAAACATCGATACCCGAGATGCGACAAGGGTATCGCTCTCTCCTCTCTAGGGTCTGCTACGCATGACCCTAGTCTAGGTCTAAGTCTAAGTGTTAGCACTCTTCGCTACTCGCACCTTCGTGAGTTGTGGCATCCAACCCTGGCGCCACCCTTTCACGAAACCCCAAGAAGCGATGTTGACTTTTCTCCTCTCATTCTCGCTACTTCGCGACTTCACGAGTTTCAATGTCAAGCTCCTATGCACTTATCTCGCAAATCCACGAAATCCCGAATTACTTTATCCTCCAGGCCCACAACACAGTTGTCGCCCTTCACCATCGTGGCATGTGGTACGTTCATGAGGGTCCACGTCGCTTTCAACGACGTCATCGGGTCCCACCTCTCTTGCTTCTCTTTACATCCTACTGGCACGTGGTACTTTGCCATGTGTCCGCGTGGTTCTCCTCCTCTTACGTGACCACAGTCGTACCTCCTATCGGGGTTTCAAACTTTCCAAAGCCGAAACACAAACGTCATCAAGGTTCATGATTCCCCGAACTCTGATATGATCTCTCTTTGATACACTCGTACGGTTGACCATTCAACGGTCCAACCCTCCATCAACGTTTCGGACTTTCCAATGTTGAGACATATACGTCCTCAGGGTTCGCGATTCCACGAACCCCGATTTTCGATGGATGACTCTTCTATCGGGACTTTCCCCAATTTCTTGGATTACTTCCATGCGTCCACAATGAATGGACGATCCCAATTCAATCTTGGGACTTCACCTAGTGCAAGATAAAAAATGCTCACCTATGTGAGTCCGGGTGTCCAGATCTCCGAATTGGACGATCACGCGACAGTCGTCCTTCCTTAGATGGATGGCTCAGATTCTCTCTCGCTAATTCAGAGCTTTCGAACCTAAATACTAAGGTTGAACCTTTGGGCATCTCTCGATAGATCGAATGACTATCGGGTTTTCCGACTGAGATTTGACGGCTCAAACCATTCCTAACCAAATCGGTATTTCGCATATTGCGATTTTCCAATCCCCTGTGCAATATCCAAAGGCTTTAAACCTTGTGCACATTATCCATATCTGACGGTTACAAGGGTTCTCCTTCCCTCTTGAATAGATCCTTCGGTTCTAAGACCATTGGTGTAGAGACCTGTCTCCCCGCGGCCATAGACCACACCAGCTACGATTTCATAGCACCGTTATACCTCCTGAGCTTAATAAAAACTCGTCAAGTGTCCCCTTGGCACTTCAGAACAAACTAAGGTCCGAAATTGGTCGTCCCTACTCAATTTCCTTCACATTCTCGGTCCAACGACCACTCCACTGGCCCATCTAGGCTCAACGTCGAAACCTTGGCTCTGATACCAATTTGTAGTGTACCTTTTGCTAACCAAGGCTTTTAACGCGCAATATAACAATCTGTATACACTTAGGTTGGATTTACATAACACATACAGTCCAGTATATACTCCACATGCATTTAACAATTAAACACATTCAACACAGAGTATTCATATGAATTACTACCATGATCAACAAGAAATTATCTTTTCATATTAATTCATATACACAGTGGAAAACATGATTCATAATATGTATACAGCACAGTCATGCCAAATGTGATAAGAACATAGTTAGACACTTATCTTGTAACAATGGTGAAATCCACCAACCAAATGCAGGCCTTCCACGAACCTCCCAGCCTTAGACCACACTGCTCATCATCTCAACAGTGGATCACCCTTGAGCTGGGACTAAGCTCCACCCCAAGGCAAGGAATTCTAGGCTAGGTTGAGGTTACAGAGAAACAACACAGAAATATTTGGAAAGGTTCTTCCCAAAGATGCCATCTTACGCCCACTACTACCAGAATCTCATTCCCCACATGATTGTTCCGCCCAGGAGTATACACCTTCACACGCATAGTCCATCGGTGCTAACCTCCTCTCTGGGTCTCGGCAACACGCCAGATCAGGAAGTCTCAGAGTCTGAAGCTGGTGCTGGACACTCTCTGGAAGAGACCGCTTCCCAGCAAACTCTTTCACCTGGAAAGAGTTGCTCATAGGCCTGAAAACCTACTTCTTCCAACCACAGTCACCTCCCTCACCAGAAGAGAGGAAATACACCAGCTCAACACGAGATTACTCTGGTCAATATGCTATGCGCAGTCCAGCACTGCGCGACCACAACAGCCAATTGGGAAAAATGAACAGGCGCTTCTCCAATAGGTTCAGCAATTACGGAATCGTATCACGGTTTTTGTTTTGAAATGGTACGAGGGTAATCTTGCAGAGGTCGGACTAGTTCCCCCTCAGACGGTCGGGTAGAATGGAGAAGATCCCCTCACACGGTTCATCTCGGTGATTATATTTTCATGCACCAGGGTTGACACTTGTCACCCTGGGAACTGCATGCGTTCCCACAATGTGCATCCCCTTTGCACGTTCCCCCCCTTGCCAAGAACTTAGGATAAAATAATATGCACATGGCTCTTTTTGGAAATAATATTAAAATATTATTCCAGGCCTAAGCCCTCTAGGCTTAGCCCCTAGGCTCAACACTCAGCCCCTTTTTTTTCCACCTTCCAGCCTCTAATCCCTTGCCCACTTTGTGGACGCTCAGTCCCCCATCACTCATTCATCGTGGTCGGTCTGCACCTGCCGGTGTTTATATTTTATTGATGTGCTGCATACATACAGATACAAAATCCAGGCCCTTGGCCTTCAACCCTTAGGCTCTCTGGCCTAATGAAACACATAAGCCTACTGGCTTATACAAAACTTGGCTCACCATCCTATAACACATATTTACAATCTCTTTCAGATCATGTTTTACATCGGGGCTCGGCCTTGGGGACACTACAAATTCCATTTACAACATCTTGTCTTGGGAATCCCTTCTCACACAAGGGTCAAACATGAGGTCTCATTGATATTGATAGAGTTACTCACCCTGCTTTGTTGATATCGGTGTAGAGATTGCACGTATTACGGGGATCACTTAGAGGTATACCCACAATGATGAGTGGAATCCTTTTGAGTTGATTTCGGGCTAGATACCCTGCCCTTGCATGTGGATCGAACTGTCGACTGTCCCCATAGTATTTATTGTTGTCGGTGGTAACCTTAGCGGCCTATCTTTCTAGGGTCTTACACAAGGTGACTGTGAAGGGGAAAGTCTTCACGGTACCTGGAATCAACGTTGGCCAAACTCACTCGGGCTCCTTGGAGGGTATACCCACGATTATGTGTGGGATCTTGCACCAGGGTGTAAGTCCGTTAAGCAGGTCGTCAGTGTAACTTTTCCACCCTAGCCCATCCCCTTCTCATCTCGTTGTTGCGACGTTGGATTTCATCACCAACTAGTGACTTCGGAATTAGAAGGTCTTGTTTTCTTGGTGTTGCTTCGTAGATTTTGTTTACTAGCGCATGCTGTTTGTTTACCAAAGTTGACCATACGATTTTCTTCATAAGTTTGTCACTCATTTACAATAGCTCCTCCACGTCGTTCACCTAGAATGCAGGGTTTATCTCCAGAGCATCTGAAAGGTTCTCAACCCTTGCCTACAAGTACACCCGAGGGCTCTCCTCGACAAAGTGAAGCCCTATCCGTCACCACACCACAAGTGGAACGAACTGACTCTCTAGAACATTTCCAAATTACCAATACTCGAGAGGACTTTCAACTTCAACCTGATTCTGAGCGACAGTTTATGCAACTGAATTCTTCCGGAGACTTAGCTGTTGTGTCTTCTGAATCACTGGTTGGACTCTTTCCAGTCATAGAAGGCCAGGATCCTTTTTGGTCTACGAGCATTTTTCGATGGGACCTTTTTGGTCCAGGATCACCTGTGATTTATGAAATCATCTCACCTATGATTTACAAAATCTCTAGCCCAGAGACGGTACCGTTTACTACCGCCTATTACTTTCCTAGTATCGAAATGGTCCATCATACAGATACTATAAGTGTTCACACCGGGATTACCGAGGTTAATCTCACCCCCATCACCACACCGCGAATTCCCAGCATCACCCCAACACTACCACCGGGATACCGTGCATTGAATGCTTCCATTCCCACTCCTACACAAACCCCATCCGGCTCTCCTGGTGGTCCCTCCTTTTCTGGGCACTCTCTTCCCGGTTTTACTCCGACACTCCCTCAATTTCCTTTTGGAGGACCTCTCTCGTCCTCCACTGGAAGTCTTAATCCTAGTGGCACTATTCCGTCATTCACACCAAATTACCAAATTCCCGTCGGTGGACAATTTCACCAAGGTGGTATGACTCAACCCCCTCTCAGCGGGTAAATTCCTATTGGAACGCAAATCCCAATTGGAACACAACCCCTAATTGGAACACTGCCCCCAATTGGAACACCACCTTCGATAGGAGGACCGACCCCACCTTATGGACAAAACATACCTCCGTCCTTGGCCCATTATTGGAATCAGTTGATACAACATCCTCCTCAATCGATTGGGGGGTAGCAGTTTCCAACTACATCTGTGATACCCTCTAGTTTAGACCAACCATATCCAGGTACGTTCAATCCCATTTGGGGCTTGAATGCTCAAACTCACGTCCCTATTCCAGGGTACAATCCCATGAGATACTATCCTCTCCAACTGCCACCGAATCTTCCTGGGTATTCACATTATATTCATACTGCTTATGATCCTACTGGTTTGCCGATGGGGCTTCCTCCCCAAAGCCACCAGTACCTGCAGGTGAATCAACAGTTACCCTTCTTGGACACTTTGGATCTTCCGAATTTGTCAAGGATTTTAAATGATCCAATTCGTCACTCTCCCCAATGGCCTGCTATCCCAGCCAAGCTACCATCGGACATCCCTAAATTTGATGGAAAAGCGGGAGAGGACCCGAACAATCACGTCATGACTTTTCACCTTTGGTATTCATCCAACTCGTTGATGGATGACTCTATTCATTTACATCTTTTTCAATGAACCCTCACAGGTTTTGCTGCGAAGTGGTATATCGAATTACCCCGAGGTTTCTTTATTGACTTCAACACCCTAGCTATGGATTTTCTCACACACTACCAGTTACCGATTCGTTATGAAATGGGGACCGATATTTTGAGTTCTTTTAAACAAAACAAAGCCACTCATATATCCGATCACATTCATGAGTGGCGATGGAGATGACGTCTCATTAAACTTGAACTCCCCAATCAGTTGCTGGTAGAATGGTTCACAAAATCATTTGTGAACGACATCGGTCGTGACATCGCCATGGGTGGAGTAGTCACGGAAGAATAAGCCATAATTCGTGCTCAATACCTTGACCTCGTTTACTCACAAACGGGTACCCTTTACGATTTACTACCTGACTTACCTCGTCCTTCCACTTCCACCACTTCAACTACTCCAGCTGCTTCGCATGCAGCCGACGATGTGATTGGCACTTTCCAGGCCCAACCACATGAGGCCTCAAGCACCAACCCCAAATCTGCTTCTTCTAATGTTCAAAATGCTCTGTCTCCTGCCCCTCCCACCAGCAAGACTTCTGAGGTAAATGCAGTTCAATCTACCCCAGCCGGTAAAAACAAATCCAAAAAGGGATGGCGTAAGAATAAGGAGGAAAAAAATACTTTTCAAGAAGAATGAACCAAAAATACACCTATTGATGATCGGGATAAACGCAAACCTCGATACCCTTGTCTTATTTTTGGTGATGATCACTACACAAAGGATTGTCCACGACGCGCCGAGGTCACTAAGTTCCTTCAAGGAGCTCCAAAACCACCTGCTCCGGTCATTTTGTCACAACCCTTCACGTCTCAACAACAGACTTAGTTGGTCATCTTCTACTATGTCCTATGTATTGATGTGTACTGGCGATTCAATGCAGAGAGACGTTGCACTCACTACTCAAGCCAAAGATTATTCTCCCTCTAAATAGAAGGTTGATGATCTACCTCCTTCCTTGGTACAACCCTCTCTCATGACTCCACCTACCAATGGTCCTCTTCATTTTGAATGACCAAGCCTTGATACAGTTCTTCAACCCCCCCCAAAGGGTGTCGTTTGAAAATCAGCTTTCAATCCTCATGCTCGTGCTGCCTAGAACTACAACATTGTTGAAGATCTAGCCCAAGCACCTTCTGCGATGTCAACCCTCAAAGTCCTTCAAAGTTGTCCCACACAACGAAAGGCACTGTTGAAATCTATTGGTGGGATCGACCGGACGGATACGAATTTAATAATTTTTGACTTGGAAGATCACATTCCGAGGTTACCCCCTCAACTCGCATTCCAGATCCAAGTGATTGTCTCTGATAAAAACATTTTTCAAACCGTTATCGACGATGGTGCCTCGACATGTGTTATGTCTCTTACCTGCTAGAAAGCCATTGGCTCTCCCTCTTTGAATGAATCCCAGAATACTCTCAAAGCCTTCAATGGCTCTGGTTTTAAGCCCTACGGTGTCCTTCCTTCGTTGCCCATCACGTTAGAAGGAAAAAAGGTCCAAGTCGAAGTGGAAGTCTTTGACGCTCCCCTTGATTACAATCTTCTGCTGGGCCACAGCTGGATTGATTCCATGCATGCAGTTGTGTTGATGATTTTCCGTGTGGTACATTTCCCACATCAAGGGAAGGTAGTCACCGTCGACCAATTAGCCTTCTTTAACTCTAAAACTCGTACTGGCAACGTATTGTTCATCGCCAAAACCCCACCGGGTTATGAGAATGTCGGTGTAGGCCTTCTCAAAGATTCTTCATTAATGGGTACTTTCCCCATTCCACCACCCGATGTTCCACGCTCATCTGTTGCTTCAATCAACATCTGTTGCTTCAATCAACATGATCTCCACTTCAATTCACGAACTTCTTGTGTCTCACGACCCATGGATAGTACCTGACCCTGGTGATCATCTTCGTTACGGTGACAAAATATCGTTAAGTCCGGTCAAATCTGCCTATCAGGCCATTCAATCAACAACCCCTTCTACCCCCTCTCTTGGTGAGTTATCTCCAGATCCTTTCCATGCCATTTTTTTCACAGACGAGATGATCATGTCTGTTATGGAGGACACCCCTTCGGACGATGGACATCATCGTTCCATCCTCTTTCTGGAGCAACATACCATTGAGAACTACCAACGGATGTCGACCCCATCGACCGTTGTCGTCATCTCCACCATTCCCGAGTCCACACACGATGTGTTTTCTGAAGGGAACTTAAGAAATATCTCGCCCACTATTCCCCTCGACATATCTATCAAACCTGGAATTGTCGAAAATGTCCATATCAGAGCTTCGTGTTCTTCTGACGAAATTGTCAACTACACATCCCTTTTCAAAGAGTTTCGTGACATCTTCGTCTGGAGCTACGAAGAAATGTCAGGTATCGAACCTGAGATTGTGATACATGAGATCAAGACATACCCCAATGCTAAACCCGTTTGGCAACGCCTTCATCCAGTTCACCCACGTAAAGCGGCTGCTATCAAGCTCGAAGTCGAGAAACTTCTTAAAGCTAGCTTTATTTATCTGGTGGCTCTTACTGACTGGGTTTCCAATCTTGTCCCGATCGACAAGAAACAAGGAAGAATTCATGTATGCGTTGATTATAGGGATATTAACAAAGCTTGTCCCAAAGACAACTTTCCTACCCCCTTCGTTGATCAAATTGTCAACGATTGCGCCAGAAGTGAAATCTTTTCTCTGATGGAGGGTTTCTCCAGATATAATCAAATCAACATTGTTCCCAAGGATCAACATAAGACTGCTTTTATTTGTCCTTGGGGTACTTTTACCTATCAGAAACTCCCTTTCGGTCTCAAGAATGCTGGCGCAAATTTTCAACGTGCTATGTCTTATGCTTTCTATGATATCAAGCACATTGTTCAACCATATGTGGATGATTTACCCACTCACTCAATGCATCGAGTCAATCATCCAACCCACCTCCGATCCATTTTCGTCCGCTGTCGGTTTTACCGTATACGTTTGAATCCTCATAAGTGCATTTTTTGTGTGAAATCCAACCGACTTATAGGTTTTATCGTTTCGCGTCAAGGGATCAGGGTGGATCCTTTAAAGGTTGAGACAATCTTTAATCTTCCTCCTCCTTCTACACTTCACCAGTTACAAAGTTTGCAGGGGAAAGAAAACTTTCTTCGTCGTTTTATTCCAAATTATGCCGAGATAACTCGTGGATTTACGCGGCTACTAAAAAAGGGGTCTGAGTTTGTATGGGATACCATCGCCAATAACACTTTCGAAGCCTTGAAATTGTCCCTAACATGTTCTCCACTTCTCTTTCCCCCCGATTACGGTCGTGATTATTTCTACCTTGCTGCCTCAGATTACACCATTGGTATCGTTCTCGTCCAGGAGGATGATGCTAACGACGAACATGTTATCTACTACTTGATTCGAAGTTTAACGCCTACCGAAATCAAGTATTTACATGTTGAAAAACTGGCCTTGGCAGTCGTCCAAGCTGTCCAACGCTTCTGGCACTATGTCCTCTCGCACAAGACTACAGTGATTTCTAACTGCAACCCTATGCAACACATTCTCACATGTCAATTGCTAGGGGGAAAATACTCCAAATGGATTGTGATACTCCAGGAGTTTGATTTGGAATTTGAATGCGCCAAGTCCAAGAAGTCCTTAGTGTTTGCTGAGTTGATATGCGACTTTCCCTATTCTGACACAGAAAATGTAGCAGTTGATTCATTACCCAATGAATCCCTTTTCCTCATCAGTATTGATGATCTTTGGTATGGTGATATCATCATATATCTCCAAACCCAGACTTTCCGACCAACTTTGTCTAGTATTGACCGACGTCGAATACGCTACCAAGATCATCAATATATTATCCTCAGGGATACTCTTTATCGTTGGGGGATTGACTCTATTTTTTGACGCTGCCTAACGTTCGACAAAGCTGAGAAATCTCTGAATGACTGCCATTCTGGAGAATGTGGTGGTCATATGTCTAGGTATGCTACTGCCCAAAAGATCTTACGCGCTGGGTATTTTTTGCCTTCTTTATTTAACGACTGAATAATCGTCATTCAAAAATGCCATGCTTGCCAGACCTATAATAACAAGATACGGTCAGATCCCGCTCCTCTTCACCCTGTGGTCTCCGTTGGTCCCTTTGCGAAGTGGGGCATAGATTTCATGACATGTCACCCTCACTCGGCCGGGGGGCATGGATACATTATTGTAGCCGTCGATTACTTTACGAAATGGGCCGAGGGGATGTCGACATTTGACAACACTGGAAAGACCACAACATTATTCATTTTTAATCACGGCATAGCTCTTTTTGGTGTTCCCCAGGATATCATCACTGATCACGGTAGCCACTTTAGAAACTTCATGATGTTCGAACTTACTGAAAAGTTGGGTCTTCACCATGAAAACTCAACTCCCTATTACCCACAAGCCAACGACCAGGTCGAAGCAATTAACAAAGTTCTCATAACTATGCTCCGACGAATGATAGGGATTCACAAAACAAGTTGGCACACAATGTTGTTTTCGACATTGTGGGCTTACTAGACATATGTCAAGTCTGCTACTGGTTTTACACCTTTCCGGTTAGTCTATGGTTTGGAAGTCATTCTCCCGATTGAATGTGAGATACCCTCTTTAAAACTAGTTGTTGAACTCCTACCAAACACTTCTGTTGAGGAAGAATGTCTATTGTATCTTATGCGATTAGACGAAACTCAACGCGATGCTACCCTAGTCATAGAAGCTCAGAAAAAACGTGTCAAGGCCTAATATGACAAACATGTCAAGCCTTGCGTTTTCTCCAAAGGAGATCTCGTTCTCCTTTATGAACAATATCGAGATATGCTAGGAGCTAGAAAATTCGAAGCCATGTGGCGAGGTCCTTATATCGTTCGACGAGTTTTGGAAAAAGGGGCTTATGAGTTAGTAGATTATGATGGTATCCCTTTGAGTGAACCCAAGAATGGGTTGTACTTGAAGAAGTACTATGCATAAAATCATCTGTGCACGAGTACTTGTATTTTTATTGTATCATACTTATTGTGTGTTACTGTAACTTGCTTTAGTCGTTATCTGGTCTCTGCCCTTATGTGACGTTGTGGTTGATTTCCAGATGTCAGAGTCTTCGCTACCTTATATTGGCTTCACTGATGGTGCTAGTCATAGTACTCAGAGCCTTGCTTCCGTTGCATGGACAATTTACACCCCTACAAACAAACTTGTCTCCTTACGAGGTGTGTGTCTCAGCCGTGCAACCAACAATATTGCAGAGTATAGCACCGTTATCGAATTGTTGATTGATTCTATCTTGCTTGGCATCTGTCATTTGGTTGTGTGACTCGATTCACAACTTGTAGTACTACAGTTAAGTAATGTCTATACTATTCGAAGTCATACTTTGTTACAGGTGTATTTGCGAATTCAGTTCTTGGAACGTTATTTTGATTATATTGAATATTAACATATTCCTAGATGTCTAAATGCATTAACTGATACATTGGATAACTATGTATTAGACAGACATTTGGATCATTTATAAATCAATCACATCAATTTTCACACAACACAAGATAAACTGGTAGAAGTCGTATGTATATATAACGATCAAAAGAGTTTTTACAAAAAAGTTATGTCTGAGGACCAAAATGTCAAAATCTGAAGCTCATAGCTTCTACAAAGTGACGTCATGGATGACGTTCACGGTAACACACGACTGTACGGGCAACCCTATAAAGAATTTGACCAATGGACTCTGACACTCCTACTGTGTGACACTAATAATGTCATGGAACCTCTCCAAGAGGCATGTCTGGAATATCTGTTGTCAAACCCTCTAGGTTTTGTTCCACTGCTTGATAATCCTTGGCGTCCCATTGTGGCACTGGCACCACCTCTCCTTGTCGTTGAATGGGATAAGTACTAGGAGGTCAGTAAGGTCCCACATCTGTGTCATCAACAACAAATTTTGTATTTATTCTTTGGACGAACATATAAAAACATTTGCATATAATAAAATTCACAAAAATATTTAAAAAGGAAAAAATTGTGTACTTCTTACCAAGTTCCCCCCACTGAGCATCCTCGGAAAGGACTAAGTCTGTATCTCCTCGGAAATCCAACCCGACATAAGCATAATCGTCGACCATCAACATTTGTGGTCGCAACCAGTCAAAGAAGGTATCATCATATCCGATAATTGGTCCATCTATGTGCTAGGCCATGAGCTGACACCATCTCATCATTCTTGGATCTGTTGGTGCCGGTAAATTCCACTCAACCTGCAACCTCAGTAATGGAACCCTCTTGAGAAATAAGGACACCAACAAAGACCCGTACCCGAATTGCTTCAGGTCGCCTGGCTTGCATTTGGTCAACTGTCTTTTCATGCTACGAAGCACTACATCTACCCGGTTAAAAACTCGAGGCTCAGTACACTCTATGGTATACTGAAAGTAACTCTGGAGTGCCATGTGAGGAGTAGAGCTCCCAACCATACGAGTAATGGTGAACAAAATAGTGCGGAGGGTCAAATCTCGCACTCCCCAAATAGCTACTTTCCCTTTCTTCCTCTCTACCTCTGGAACATAGTGTAAACGACAGTACTCACTCATGGGAAACCCACCACCTCTGCTATCAGTCAGGCTCACGTGGTACTCATGCCATGACAGTCCTGTCAAGAAGTAAATTTCCTCCATATCCAAGGACAATGTGTGGACCCCTACATGAAATACTTGCTGATCGGGATCCCACATATGCACAAGGTACTCTAA
Source organism: Picea engelmannii (assembly GCA_009831015.1). Taxonomy (NCBI): domain Eukaryota; kingdom Viridiplantae; phylum Streptophyta; class Pinopsida; order Pinales; family Pinaceae; genus Picea; species Picea engelmannii. The sequence continues at coordinate 11,818 of ML818898.1, read as the reverse complement.
TAACCTGACTTGGGCCCTCATGCCCATGATACAAAAGTACTTCAGAAGACCATAGTTTCTCAAAGAGGCAATGGTGGGAAGATGATTTTGGCAATGGCATTATCTTCTTCGTGCTCCTTTTCGCACCATTCCAGAACCATTTTGATGGCCAAATACCTGCATAAGAAGCACAAAAAGAAGATTAATAACTCTATTCACAAATTGGTATCTTTTCATTGAGCAATATTTTTAAAAAAATTTACACTTTGCAGTTCTCGCAAGTGCCCTTTAGGCACAGTGTGAGGTTCTCATAGGCGCCTGTGGGCTCACCTGCAAGAATGACCCGTTCTCGCAGGTCCTGTGTAGCCCACCTGCAAGAATGGATGAGCACCATAATAAACCCCAAAACAAACTCAAAATGATAGTTTTTGCTAATGAAAATGAAAAATTAAACCATGAAAGAGTAGAGGACAAAGAGCCTACCTCATTGCCACTAACAGTTCGTCAAATAGATGCTCGTAACTCCTGCAATCTGACGCCAAATTTCAAGGGTAAAAGAGGGTTTTGGGGCTCAAATAGTGGTAAAGTTGAAATGATATGGTAAAAAGAGTTTTTACTCATTTATATTCACTTTTACCATATTATTGAATTTTTATAGTTATTTATTTATTAAAACCTAATCCCTAATGCCCTTTTGAGTGTAACTTTTGCAAGCGTAATGACTTCGATGTTCATATACAGGGATGCGGACATATTTTTTCTTCTTCATCACATGTTTATTGATTTTCATGGTTTTTTCACAAAACCTCAAGCTTGGTCTTTGTCCGTTCTCACACTCGAAAATACATGAGAACGCGATCGAGCATACTTTTATCACTTTTTCGGGCTCAACAAGGTTATACGAAAAAGAAACCCCCCTGGAGTCCTCTTTAAGCTCTTTTAAGACTCTCTAAACATGAAAAGATAGCCGAGCGACCTTGTTATTTTCACGCTTGATAAAGTATTTGAAGAAAGAATTTGGTGGGCGATAATTTATCTCTTTTTCGGTCTCATCAGACTATTTTACGAAAAAGGAACTGAGAGAGTTCTCTTTTAAGTGTTTTTCTAGACTCTATAATCATGAAAAACCTTCGAGTTTTCTATCTTTGGACTCGTTAAAAAAACATAAACAGACCCGTCATGGGACCAAACCACTCCTTCCTAGGGTTCGTTAAACATACTCCGAAGGACTTATCTGAAGGATAAGCTTATATCAACAAGCATATGTTATCCTCCTCAAGCTTGCGTAAAAATAAAGAGGTACTCGCCAGAAATGGTGGGGGAAATTTTGGGAAAGGGATATGTTCTTATCTTCATATTGATTGGCAGTAAGTGTTTCTCTTGAACATGACACCCCCTATTCATTATATTTGAAGTCAATTTGGGAAATTCATTTGTCTCTCATTCGATTTACTATAAGGTCATACCTTGCGTTGTCTTTGAGTCAATGCTGAAAAATCATTGGTCGTGTCGTTCATATGTTCAAGAGAAGTTCATCTGAAACCTTCATTGAGTCGGTCATCTGCAGTTGTCCATTTTCTCTGTGTCAGCCTTCCCTGTGTCTAGTCCAAGTTACATCATACTCTGTTTCACCTTCAAAATCTATTACTCATTTTGTGTCATTGATGGGGGATACATCAAGGCCCTCCCGGGACGAGTTTTGTTCCGTCAACTTCAGCTCATTATCCATAATCAAGACTTAGAAATTTTTTGGTACCTTGGAACCTGCATTCCTCAATGGCAAGTTTCCTCTCTTTCAACGGTAGGTTTACATCATGACACGCCCTATTTATTATATTTGAAGCCGGTTTGGGAAATCCATTTGTCTCTCATTCGATTTACTACAAGGTCATACCCTGTGTCGTCTTTGAGTCAATGCTGCCAAATCATTGGTCACATCATTCATATGTTCAAGAGAAGTTCATCTGAAACCTCCATTGAGTCGACCATCTGCAGTTGTCCATTTTCTCCGTGTCGGCCTTCCCTGTGTCCAGTCCAACTTACATCATACTTTGTTTCACCTTCAAAATATATTACTCATTTAGTGTCATTGATGGGGGATACATCAAGGCCCTCCTGTGATGAGTTTTGTTCCGTCAACTTTAGCTCATTATCCAGAATCAAGACTTAGAAATTTTTTGGTACCTTGGAACCTGCATGCCTCAATGGCAGGTTTCCTTGCTTTCGACAGTAGGTTTACATCATTGACCTCTGATCAAAAGATTCCGTCGGATGTTTGACCTCAACTCATTCATTCACATTCGAAGGATTGTACTAGAGTACCTTGGGAGTCATTAACATTAATGGTGATTTCCCTCGCACTTGTTAATGGTTTCATCAATGACCGATAATCAAGTGGTTTCTACCATGTTCAACTTCAACACATGTAATCACATGGTTAGATTTTTACTTTTGGGCGATGAGATTGAAGACCCTGGATATCATCTCTTTGTCCAGGTTGCGATGGAATATGTATAATTTGTGACACATAGATCCACTGTGTATGTCTCATGGCTATGTCGTCTTAATTAAAATTTTCTCACATAGATCCACAATGTATTCCTGGTGGCTATGCTATATTTTGACGGCATGGATCCACAATGTATGATTGGTGGCCATGAACTATGTCTACAATGTCATCCGTTTGTGATCTGAGTATGGGAATGCCTACCACATAATTAATATATATGATATTCTGCAGATGCTTGGTTGTTCGCAGGTTTTCGATTATGTGCGCTCCTGGTTTCTGACACACACATACAGTTTACAAAGTCTTTCAACTGTCATTGATTCTGGCCTCATACTTTGGGGGGCATTCTGTTACCCATGATTTTGGTCATCATGATGGTGTATTGATGATGGTGTACTCAGGCTCCTCATAAGAACTTTCTCCTGAGAAAAGTGACATTCATCTCTTCCCAGAAAACTTACTTTTGAAGAGAGTTCGCAGGTTGCTAGTATCATAGGGTGCAAGAATGACCCATTCTCGTAGGTTTCCTTAAGCTAGGGTGCAAAATTATCACACTGTGCTACATAGCTAGGGTGCGAACTTCTCGCACTGTGCTACATAGCTAGGGTGCGAACTTGCTCTAAAGCTTGGAAAAAGATGAAGTCTCGATGGTTCTAGAAGGGAATTTTCTAGAAGAATGGGTTGGCATTCGAATGGTTATCCTTTAACTGGTTTCCCTGATATTGTGGGATCATTCTTATCCAAGTAACCATCTCATTCTCTCCTATATATTGATGGAATTCTCATGGAAAAGGTTAAGCAAGATTCATTGGAGAATTGGTGAAAGAATTGTGTGAAGGACTTAGCTTG